>PVLD010017542.1:0-41565 GCA_004027595.1 Dinomys branickii
CCCTTCCCTTCCTCTCCCCTTCCTCTCCCCTTCCTCTCCCCTTTCTCTTCCCTTTCTCTTCCCTTCCCCTTTCTTTCCCTTCTCTCGCTCCCATTTTTTCTTTTCTTTTCTCTCTTCTTTTCTTTTTTCCTTTCTTTTTCTTTTTCTTTTTCTTTTTGAGATGGTCTTGTTAGGTAGCCAAGGCTGACCTTGAACTTGGCAGTGCCTCAGCTTCCTGAGTGTTGAGGATACACACGCCTGTGCCACCACACCTGGCTACCTCTCCCCTTTTAAGCTGTGGTGACAGCAGTGGGAAAGCTGGCCAGTACAGTAACCATAACGAGTTTGGTATTCTTGGAGCAGAACTCGAGAGGCAGGGTTTTCTCAGAGTGGAGGCTGGAGTGGTAAACAAGAGTTAGTTTAAGGAGTTCCACTTGAAGAGCCTTGGAGGAGGTAGCTGGTTTGGGAGGGTGCTAGCTTGTTAATATACTCATGACTATCATTTGTTAAAGCACTCGGTAGTCTGTGCCAGGAACTACTTTAGAGGTTATTTAATCTGTTATTTAATCCTGTGAGACATTCACAAAAGAAAATACGGAGGTGCAGAGAAGCTGAATAACTTGTTCAAGGGCCATCTCTAATGTAGAGCATAGTTCACAAGTGCAGAGGTATGACTGACTCCAGGGCTTTTTAACTACAGAATCCTTAGAAAAGTGTTAAGCAGGGGATTAGTGTGATTATATTTCCAATTTGGATTGATTGTTCTGAAAAGTGACGATGGAATTGAGGGGCACAAAATAGGATGCAGGGAAATAATTGGAAAGCTGTTGAAACAGTCCATTGAAACCTGAACTACAAGTTTTTAGATAGACATAGGAATGATGAATTAGGGGAATACTGAGGTCATTAAAAAAAAAGAACTGATTATATATGGTGAGGCCAAGGCGGAGTCAAGGGAGACTTACAGGTGTTTAGCATGAACCACTGCGTGATGATCCACGTATTAGGATAAACCGAATGGGAGACTGTTCTGCCACTCTGCCTGGCCCAGAAGGTTCACTTGAAATTCTGTGAGCCTGAAGAAAGATACAGAGCTATGTGAATGTCTGACATGCCTATGCTATCTCAGAAGCATGGGGAGGGCAACATCGCAGAGTTCCACTATTTTATTTTATTTTTTTTGTCTTTTTGAGACAGGGTCTCACTATGTAGTTCAGGCTGACCTTGAGACAGGGTCTCACTATGTAGTTCAGGCTGACCTTGAGACAGGGTCTCACTATGCAGTTCAGGCTGACCTTGAACTCACTTTATAGCTCAGGCTGATCTCAAACTCCCAATGATCCTCCCGTGTCAGCCTCCAGAGTGCTGGGATTATAGGTGAGTGCTGGGATTATAGGCATGTGCAACCACACCTGGCCTCCAGTCTTTTATGTAGAATGTCACACAAAGCTGACAAGTTGCCAAAAAGTTATATAACAGACCACTTGTTTACATATTCCCTGTGTGTGTGTGGGCTACATGACATGCTGACTCACCAGCAAGTGGAAGGCCTAGGGGAAAGGCCTGAGCCCAGCTGTCTTGGATACCATGGCACACAGAGACAGATAATCGTTGAGAAAAGATTGGTTATGTTTTGGGTAGTTGTTTTGAGGTGCCACTGGGATCATATAGTGGAGTCATACTGCAGGCATATGAGTCTATTGCATATGAATTGGAAACTCAGAAGTCTAGGCTAGAGGTAGTGACTTGGAAATTACAGTGTTGGGTGGTGGTTGGAATCTGGGGAATAGATAAGTGAACTCAGCTGGGAGTTAGATGGCAGATGAGCCCTGGAGGCCAGGTAAGTAAGCTCACCTGAAAGGCTAACTTAAGGCAGAGGTGGCCAACCTTTTAGGGCTTCCAGTGGTCGTAAACAATGATAATGAACAGCTGCTGGGGGCTGGTGTGCGTAGGGAATGGAACTCTTAAAGTGACAGTAGTGGGGATGGTGGCACAGGCCTGTGGTTCCACCACTCTGAGAGGCTGAGACCAGGAGGATTGCAAGTTTGAGCCCAACATGGATAACTTAGTGATTTAATGAGACCCAGTCTCAAAAAATATATAAAAAAGGGATGTAGCTCAGTGTGAAGGCTCCTGGTTGAATTCTGGTGCTGCGTGCATGTGCACACGTACAGAGAGTGAAAGAGACCTAGAGGTAAAAAGAAAGCCTGGAGAGGGAGTGTCACCCGCCTCGGGAATAGTTTCTAGAGCTTGTTGAAACACTGTTGTCTTGCACAGACACACTGGCAGATAAGGACAGAAGCATTAGCAGGCATTCCAGTTAAGGAGTTGAAGGTGACCTTAGTGAGAGTGGTTTTACTGGAGTGGTAAGCTTACTGGGAGACTTCAGTGCACTGGAGAATGAATTGGAGGTTGGAAAAAGGCCAGGAAGATCAATAATATGGGAAAATTTGAATGAAAATTTAAAAATGTGGGCTGGGGTGTGGCTTAGTGGTATAATGTGTGTCTAGTGTGTGTGAGGTCCTGGGTTAGATGCCCAGCACTGCAAAACAGATACAAACTATAAAAAGCTGGAAAAGAGATTAAACAGTGTGCATGGAGCACACAGCTGGAAAGGTAGCTGTAAACTCTGCATGCTCTGGTTTGGGGCCCAGTCCAATAGGTTGAAAGTCTTTGAAACTCTGGGTAGTATAGACTTAAACCGATGGGAGTTAGAGTCAGTGCGTCCCCGGTAGCCTCCAGGTGGGTCTTAGCCTTCAATCAAATTTGCTTCGATTTGTTGTCAGTGCAGTGTACATGTTAGAAAGTCCTCACCCAAGTGCCTCCTAAATTATACTTTGTCAGTGCCAGTAACACAACAACAACAACAACAACAACAACAAGATGGGGTTTGTTGGTGGATGAAACCTTGGGAAGGAGAATGGTGTGCATGTGACAGTTAAATGTCAGGCACTGTGCTGTTCTTTGGGTATTTTATCCTCATAACCACCCGTAGGGCAGTGGGTTGTGCCCATTTTCTAAATGATGGAACAGAGCCTCATTTCTTTAGTCTAGGTTCTGTCCCTGCACAGCTCTGGCCTTTGACAAGCCTTTCAGTTTTCTCATCTGTAAATAGCCCTGGTTCTGATTTTTCTTTCCAGCTTTAGGTGAATATTTACTAATACTGTCCTTTTTGGGACATGAAAAAAGCAAATAAGGGAATTTCCTCCCTCTCAGTGAATTAATAACTTAATAGTAACACTGTCAGGTTGTTTGGACTAAATAATTTATTTTCCTGTCACACAGTGAGTACCCATTATGTATGTGGCCCTAAAAGGCTAGTGTAAAATAAATCAAGTAAATAGGCTCGGTGACAGGCCCTCCATCAATCGTTCCTAACTCTGGGCACATGGCAAACAGCTACCTGCAGGATGGTGTGATAATTTTGAAGTGTGTTGTAGGTTAAGTGGTAAGTATTTTTATTAATTTAGGAAGTACTTTGGCATGTGGTTTTATAAATTATAGTATTATTACATTATCATAAATCTTGATTAAGGCAACAAAACATACTTACTATGACCAACTTCACAGCTGGGGTGAAATATTTTATAGCGTGTATAATGAGCCACTAGATGGTGGTGATTCCCTGTTCACATTTGAAAAATGAGAGTTGGGAAATGAATTAGAAGCTTTAAAGATCTATTTAATTGTAAAAATTAATTTCAAGGAATAGTGTCATATGGCCAGTGAGTACTTAATTGGAGAGGATGCCAGAAAAGGGAAGTTACAAGGCTTTCAAACCTCCTAAGTCCTTTCTGGAAAAAGCTAAAATAAAACTATAATGCTAGTATGACTTTTAAAGTATGCTTTACATATTAGCAAATAGTAGGCATGTTAAGATTAAATATCCTCCCAGATTTAAGCCCATGTATTGTAGGTGCAGAAAAGCTCGCTTACAAAAGCCAGCAACTCCATAGCCTGGCTCTCCCCGTTGTCTGAGCAAGTGAGGAGGCTCTCACCTGCACTGTAAATCAGTCTCCCGCTGTTTTTAGGGTGGTGGCTTCTATCCCAGCCGTTCTCCCTCCGCGTCCTGCTTGGAGGGAAGGGAGGAGAATATCAGCTGAAAGTGACTTCCCAGAACTACTGGCTCTTCTCATTCATAAATGAGGCCACCAAAAGCCAAAGAGGAGAGCTGACTTGCTGATAGGAGAGGCTGGGCCAAGTAAGACTCTACACTGCTGGAGGGACACCTGTAAGGGCTCCTTACCTGTGTAGGTTTGTGTTTTCTGACATATTTACATGGAAAGAGAGTGTCCTGCAAATACCTAGGGATACTGCTGTCATTGAGTAACGCAGACCCCATGTAGGCTGTGTCTGCAGGCACAAAAGTCAGCCTGTTTCTCTGTATGTAAAAGTGGATCTGTTTCTTAATAGGTCTGCCCCCTTGGCTGTAGCTACGGGAGCGTTCTCTCTGAATTGCCTGTATGTGTACTCTCTCACCACCTTTCTTCTTGCATCTCTGTCCTTTTCATCGTATACTGCAGTGCATAATGATAATAGTAGTTATTGTAGTGATAGTAGTGACCCTTACTGAATGTTTGTTGTATGCCAGGCACCATACTAATTGCTTTACTTTTACCTCATTTGGCTCTACTGACAGTCCTCTGAGGTAACATTTTTTTACCCACAATTTACAGGAGAGAAAAGTGAGGTTTAGCAAGAGGTTAAGTATCACAAATTACATAGTAGTGAATTATGGTGCCAAGATTTGGATATTCTACTGCCTTTCCTAAGAACATCGGCACAGCAGTGCTGCAAATTAGAAATACAATGTTAGCTGTAAATGCAAGACGTGTATGTAATTCAAAAAATGAGCTGAAATTGATTTGTGAAGCCTAATGAATCCTATAAAGCTTAATATATCTAAAATATTGTTTCAGCATCTTGGAAGCATTGAGATAGTTTACTTAGGCTGTACTTAGTCTTCAAAATACAATGTGCAGTTAATATCTTCAGAATACCTCAGTTTGGACTAGCCATATTTCGAGTACATGGCAGCCGCATGTGAAAAAGAGCCACTGTGGTGGCCTTCACAGCTTCAAAAAGTCAGTAGAATTGGTTAAAAGTAGGACAGTGTGTTTGATTATTGAACCCGAGAGAGTGAGACCCTTGGAAAATGATCAAATGATGCCACTGAAGGGCAAGAAGGCAGAGAGAAACCATTCCCCAGTCTCTTCCCCAGCCCAGGCCAGCCCTGGGGGTGAGAGGTGGCGAAACTTTGCTGACCTTTATCATGTCCTGAAGCGGGTAAGGTGTCTTTCTCTTCTAAATGGAGATCGCATTTCCCCTAATCGTTACTCACTGTGGTTGGTTTCCACAGTGTTTCATTCCTTAAGAAGCCTTGGGAATAGGTAGGCATCTGTGGGCTGGCCGCTATGAGTTGCAGCACTGTTTCTATGGAAAACATCTCAGAATTCAAAGATTAATAAATAACTTGCTTTTGGCATGTCAACCTTTATTAATTGTAGAGGGAGTGAGATTGAGGAAGAAACAGGCAGTTACTAGTTGTCTTATGAGCTAGTTAGCTTTTAGTTGGTGTCTAGGGGCCACGCTTGTCCCCTGCTGTTTGTTTCCCTGTGGCTCTACTGGGGTCTGCTTCTAGTAAGCCTTCATCAATTGTTGACTGTTGAGAAACAGATGTTGATGAATGGTTTCCTTCCTGAACATCCATTTTTTTTTTTTTGAAGGGGAGTGGAGATTGAACCTAGGTCCTGGCCCTGAGCTGGGCCTTCAGCCCTGCCTGCCTGTTTATCTGGTGTTACTGGGGATTGGACCCAGGGTCTTCGCAATGAGCTTCTCCCTGGCCCTTTTATTTATTTTTATTTGAGCTAGGGTCGCTCAGGTATGACTCAACCTTGTCATCCTCCTATTATAGCCTCCCAATGTGCTAGGGTTACAGTTGTGCACAACTATGCCTGGCTTTATTTTTTATTTTGAGACAGAGTCTTGCTAAGTCACTGAGGTGCCCTCCTGTTTCAACCTCTCCAGAACATCCATTCTTTTTCTTTTTTCTTAGTGTCAAGAATTGAGCTCAGGACCTTGTGCTTGCCAGGTAGGGACTGTACCACTGAGCTATATCCCTGGCCCAGAATATCCATTCTTCAACACTTCATTTCCTAGGTCTTGCCCACTGCAAAAGCAACACAAGCTTATTCTAACAAATGAACACAGAGGAATAAAAAGAGTTGAGAAGCCTATCCTTCCTTTGTTCTGAAAATGTAAACCTACACACTGCAAAAATGCCAGAATAAGAGTTTTGTATATTTTTTAATGGAAAGGTAGAATGGTAATGTGTCTGAGATTTTAAGAGAATACTGACCCTTACATTTATACTGTGGTTAAGGTTAGTTAACATTCCACTGAAAGTATTTATTGAATGGAGGACTGAAAAAAAAACCTAAAGTGCTAGAGACTTTGAGGAAGGACACCAAGAAAGGCTTTCATAATAAGGTGGTTTTATAAGGAAAAATATTTGAAAAGAAATATAAAACCTGCAAAGTGCGATAAGGGAATATAATCTTGGTTAGTAAAGTAGAAATTATAAAACCAATATTAGGGGAAGGGAAACTTATTAATGAAAACATTTTATTTAAGTGGGTGAGAGACTTTTTCTCCTTGCAGTGGTAGGGATCACACCTGTGGCCTTATATAGGCTAAGTAGCTGCTTGTCCATTGATCAATGTACTCAACCTTTTCACATATATTTTTAATTAATTTATTTTTAGCAGTACTGGGGATTGAACCCAGGGTCTTCACACTGAGCTACATTCCCCTTCCCTTTTCAAATTTTGAGACAGGGTCATGAGTATCTACATTGTGCAGGCTGAGCTTGAACTTGGGATCCTCCTGCCTCAGACTCACAGTGTGCTGGGATTATGGGTGTGTGCCACCAGACGTGGCTTTTTAAAATTTTGAGACAAAGTCTTACTAGGTTATTCATTCTCTCCTTGAATTTGTAATCTTCCTGCCTCAACCTTCTGAATAACTGGGATCATAATCCTACTGCACCACCATACTTGGCTAGTTGAGTGATAACTTTTAGTATAGTAACCATATTTTTATAACTGATTCCTGAGACTGACATGAAGTCTTAGTTACTGTTCTTATTGCTGAAACAAAATACCCAACACAACAAGTTAAAGGAGGAAAAGTGTATTTCCACTTACAGTTTGTAGGTGTTTCAGTCAATGGTTGTCTGGCTCCAAGACAGGGAAGCATGCCGAGGGGCCTCACAGAGGAGAAGCAGCCTCCCTTTCCCTTTTACTCCATCCAGGCTGCATGCCTTTTGGGTGGGGCCTCCCACAGCCAGGGTGAGGGTTCTCGTTACCCACACCCAGAACTGTGGTAAACTAATTAATTGTCACATACTGTTATTGCAGATATTACACACCCTAATGCAGCATCAACACCCATGATTTAGCCACCTTGGGAAGCGCCACCCAAGAGACCATGGTGCTTTGTGGGGACACCTAGATGCAAGCCATAGCAGAGTCCCATATTTGTGTCTCCAACCCGTGCTTGTGTCATTTCGCTTCAGGGTAATACTTGTTGGCCATCCTTGTGCAACACCAGAAGAAAGGCCTCACTGCTGCCTTTTTGAACCTGCACATTTAGCTCATTTTAAAAAGTGCTGTTAACTACAGTTCCATGTGCATCAGCGTTCACTCATTTCTTACTCCATTGTTTGCCCCTCAAGTATAAGTCCGCGGTCATCTATGTACTTAAAATGCATCCTTTAGTTAAAAGAGTTGTTACCTCTCAATAATTTCCACTCTTAAAATTTTTTAAAAAATATTTTATAAAAGACAAGTCTGTTATTTTAGAAGAAGGAAACACTTCAGAAATCATTGTCTATATATGCATAACTTCCTATTTATTCCTTATCTTCCTCACTCCCGCCCTTCCCTGGAGGTTATTGCTATTAACAGGGTGGTGCTTGAAGTCCTTTTTCTGTTTGTATTTAATTAAGTTGGTAAAGATTTAGGTACCTGCTAGGTGCCAGGCACATACACATAGATATGTACAGTCACATGTATACACATACTTGTATTTACATAAATGGATCTGTTGTACTGAGGCCTGCTTATATCATTCACTGTCCTTTGAGCTTAGGTTTAGAACATGCAGATCAATTCCATTCTTATCAATGGCTGCTTTAAATGGATGCATTATAATTTATTTTCACTCACTGTAGTGATGGCCATTTTATTCCCCTAGTTTTTAAAACTACTATCAATGTTATAATCCATAATAACCTTATATGTATGTTCTTAGAAACACAGTTACTAGACAGTAGAAAATGAATGTTTAACATTGTGGTAGAGTCTGCTGAAATGACTTCCAAAAAGCTGAACGAGTTTATACTTTCAACAGCATATGAGAACATTATTTCTTACATTCATGACTTAGAGTTGTAGAACTTGAAAGACCACAGAGTGTAGCCCGAGTCCCTACCTCCTTTTTCAAGGTAGTGTCTGAGTCTTATTTAGGGACTTGTGATGATTTGACCAGATGTTACCCTAGCAGAACTGTGAGCACTTCCCAGTTTGTGATCTTTGTTCCTTTGAAGACATTTTAGTTCAGACCCATTTTGCATTGCAAGGTTCCATCAGTGTTTTATCTGTTTCTTTTCTGTTACTACAATAAATTCTTTTCTGTTACTAAAAACAAATTGGGGTCTCACATTTCCCCTTAGTGCCACCCAGTCTCCTGCTCTTGCCATGTTGGTCTGCATGGAATATGTTTATTTAATAACCTTAAAGATCCACCTTATGCCATTATTTAAACTGCTTTTATCCAGCAGGCATTTGAATGACTTTATTCGTGGTTATAGCAAAGAGAATGTCATATGATTCTTGTTTTATCAACACCAGGTGATTCCACCCTATTTGCCAAGTACACAAGCTTCTTCATTTATAAACAACGAGAGGGAAATAGACTACAGGCCTTTATCTGTTACAGCATTTCTGCCACACTTGAGATAGTTTTATGTTTGTCAGATAAGGTGATGCTTGTCAGGGAAATGAAATCTAACTTAGTAGCATGTAAAAATTTTATTAACCACAATTTATTTTTCTCTTAGAAATGACCTTCGAAAGGTTTTCTGTTTGCGTAGAATAGTTTTTCTTCTTCTGTGTCAGTGTGTTTATTCCTAAGGTGACTGCTTTGCAGGCTTCTCTTATAAGAGCGCGGTCCTAGTGTCCTCTGTGCTGGGCTGTGTTTGTGTCAGGCGCACCCCAAGTTGGTGCTGTAGCTGAGTTGGTCACATATCAAGATGATTTTATGTAAAGGTCAACTGGTGAAGTTCTATGTTTGTATTAAATTTGGTCCATAAATGTTCAAAACCAAGAATAGCACTCTAATCATAAGCTCATCAATTATTCAGTAGCATCTTGGCGGGATTAGTGCGTTGAATGCAGAGGACCTCTCCACTACTCTTTGCAATTTTTGTTCTAAAACAAAAGGAAAAATACATTGCTTTCTTTTTTTAATGGGTTTCATTCTTCCACAGTATGAGTGAAGTTTATAAATTTATACCAGAAGATGGTGAAAGGCAGGCCACGTTTTACTTATTCATTGAGTCTGTGGAAGTTTGGGGATAAGTCCAAATTTGAAACATGAAAGAGTGATAGTTCTATAGGAAAAATCCGTTTTTGTAGTCTTAGGAGACATGAACTTCTTGGACTTAGCCACTTTTTTTGCCGAAGATTTTCACTTTCTAAGATGAAAGTTGTTGATCTGACTTGTGCCTATTCACTCATTCTTACATATGCCCTAGTTTTGATTTGAGAAGAGGCCTTGGTCAAATCAATAGCTTCCTAGCTGGTTAAGTCAGTGACTCATTTTGAATAGTAACTTCCAGATTACATGGGGATAATTACCTCTGAGTCTTGTGTATTTCTTTCTTTTTTTCTTTCATAACAATAGAGAATGGTGTGTTGGGTTAGAATAAAGACAAGACTCATTTAAAAAGGGGGAAGATATTTATAACACAAAGATTAGTGTAATTTATGAACATTTCTTTTAGATTATGTTTTAGAATGGCATAAACTTATAAATTACGATTTTTAGTTTGAACTGATTTCTTAGAGTTGATCTTTATTTTACATTTTCACAGAAAAGAGCCAAGTATTGGGGTTGAAGAAATTGCGATCAGAGTATGCACAGTAGAACATTTTTATAACATTCTACAAATGAAAAGCCAATTTCCTTTGCACAGACAGTAATGCAGATGTTCACAGTAGCTTTGCTACAGAGAAATTAAATTGCCACAATTGATGATTCCATTGCTTTAATGGGAGTTTATGCTGTAATAACCTTTATTAATTAGGAAAATATCGTATAATTTAGATTGGGCAAGAATATTACAGACTCATAAATTGTTACTGAAGAAATTAAACAGAAATGACGTGTCCTGTATTTTCAAATATTATCACAACTAATAACCTCCATACCCATCATGACTTCTTGTTTTCTGGCTTTAGCGAAATCTGTTTTTCTGCTTTGAGCATGTAGTTTTTCAATTAGCTTGGGACGGGCTGGGGATATAGCTCAGTGGAATAAGCGCTTGACTAGCAAGCGCAGGGTCCTGAGTTCGATCCCCAGTACCGCAAAAAAAAAAAAAAAAAAAAAAGTTTAAACTTATCAATTAGCTTGGGACCAGAAAGGCTGAGAGCCTCTAAAGGAGAGTTGTGTAAACTCATACAGTTGATAGCTACCTCCTAGAGTTGCAGCCCCTGACTTGTCTTATCACAGAGTCATCCATGTTATGGAAACTTGCCTTTTATAAGTCACATGTGGAGCAAGCAAAAGCTGAAAGACTGAGGGAAGGTTGATGGCTCCATGATGTAAACACTCAGTACTGGCTGGGCATGGTGGCGCATGTCTGTAATCCCAGCACTCAGGAGGCTGAGGCAGGAGGATCGTTGTGAGTTCAAGACCAGCTGGGCTATAAAATGAGCTCAAGGCCAGCCTGAACTGCACAGCTAGACCCTGCCTCAAAAAGACAGAAAAAAAAAAAGCCACTCAGTACTTAGGTTAAGATAATCTGGCAAGATTTTGAAGAAGGGGCTTTGTAAGGGAGCAAGCAGGAGCAGCAATAAGCTTCTGTGTTTGGGAGGAACTTTAAAATAAAATTATTACCACTTGACTAAGGGTGCTTTTGCTCAGGTCTGATAGAAATGATGACTTTTCAAAGTGCAATTCCTTTGATGTTGGGGACTTAGAGCGTTTAGTGCCGGTGGCTGTCAGATCTTAATGTTCTGGGGCTGATCTTTGAGGGCCAGCATCTCACAGCTTTTAATGTAACCTTGCACTTGAGTAGCTCTGTATCTCTCAGTGACCCATCTGCAATTCAGTAGCCAAAAGTTGTAGTCCTCTTGGTGGCCTTTTGGAACTTTGCCAACAGCTTCTTGGGTCTCTTGCAGGTTCCTCTGCAGGTCTTTGCAGATCTGTCATTCTGTTCTCAGCTTTTTGATTCTCCCCTGCTGTCGGTTCTGTATTGCTCTCTGGAGCTTTTCAGTAGTCTTCTGGCTCCTAACCACGCAAGGCTAATAACCCTTAGGGTTATCAGCTCTTTTTTAGTGTAACCATCTCCAGCCACTCTACCTGACATAAAAATCATGCATAATCCCTGCACAAGGCTTTTTTGGGGGCCAGGCTGCAGCAGAGGAGAGGACCTTGTTAGACAACCCAAGGACAGTGAAGGGAGCACTGCTTATGTAGAGAAAGGGTGGGCTGTGTATGTGCATTCTCCTGTATCGGATGGACATTTAAAATGGGATCTTCGGAGTGGTGGTGGAGGGAGTACAGCATGATCTGGAGAGGCTTTGAGGCAGGGTCATCTATGTGATCCTTGGTCGTCAGTGGCTGTTGTACTTGAAGGTTCCCAGTACCTGGTGTAGCCATGGCTGGAGCAGAGTTCTCTAAAGCAGCCTTCTGGGGTCCAGAACAGCTTCATCTATCGTGATGACATCCTGCTGAGCTGTGGGAGATGCAGCTGCTTTATTGACAGCTGTGCTGTTGCCATGGAAGCTGTGAGGACCAACATTGTAACTGCTGCTTCTTTAGAGTGTTTCTAGAGGTGGCAGCAGTGTTGATCATGGCTCAGATGGGTTTAGGGTATCTGGGGGATAACAACAGCCCCTAATCTGACTGTGATCTGCCTTGCCAGGTGTGGTCCTTTGGCTGCTCTTCAGGGAGGTACAGTAGTGGCAGCAGCCCAGGGACTGCAAGGCGGCCAGCCCGGCCACATTCCTGTCAGGGATGCAGGAGCCACTGGCAGTTTAGAGAGTGGTAGCCAAGGCAACTGCAGAGGTGGCGGGGAAAACACCGGAGCCAGTCAGTACCCTCCCAAGTCAGCCTTGTATTGGGGGAGGGACGTGGAGAATGTCTAAGGGAAAGGGAAAGAAGGGCTGGGTCTCATTGTTTTGCGTGAGAATGAAGCTCCTTTGTGCTCTTTGATGCTTATTTTGCTCAAGGATACTCTATTTGAATGTTTTTGTTTGTTTGTAGGGAAAAGTTGTTTTAATTAGAAAGTGGATCCTGAAAGACTGAAGAAGGCTTGAATTTAATAGAAAATAAAAATAATACTGCAAGTTATAAATTTGCCCTTTATTTCTCCTTTGGCCTTGAGAGGCTTAGGTACTTTGTGATTGAAAAATGAAGCAATAGTCTCTCCTAGTCACCACAGAATTAGCTACCATTGCCAAAGTGAGCCAGGAGCAATGCCTAGTCAAGAACATTTTTCAGAAGATGGCCTAGGGCCACTCATGAGCCTTGATTAAAAAAAATATTGGCAAATAACAGGCAATCTCATAGCCTTTCATTTATACGTATCCTTTGGCAGCTCACTGATAATCAAGTGAAGCATTAAGGGTATGTAAAATGTTGCATTCGTAAAGCTACATTAGCATAATGTAAGAGTTTATAAATAATTCTGATTATTGTTTTAGGTCTGGTTCTACTTTACCATGTAGCAAAATTACAAAGCTCCTGTCTCATTTTACCTTACATTTTTGGAAAAAACGTATCAGTATATGTTGAGTTGAACTTTTCAGTTGTTTCTAGTTTTTTAAAATTATAAATTACTATTTAGTCTTACTTAAATTTGTCATAGGTTTTTCAGTTAACCCTATAGAATATTATCAATAATAGACTTATTTTGTAATTTCTAGTAACTAGGCTTTATATTACAGTTCAAATATGAATTATTCTCCCCATAGTGAGTAAAACAAATGTACATGTAAGAGATGGCTTGAAAAATGGCACTTTGTTCTTACTACCAGTGGGGTACTTTATCTGGCCTGAATAGGGTAGGTTAATATTTCAGAACTGGTGGTCTGAGGGGCTAATGGTGGATCAAAAGTCAGAGTCAGAATAATTTGTGTTTTCTTTCAGGTCACTGTGGCAGAGCTCTCGTAAGTTCAGGACATTGACAGACTGGTTTGAATGAGCTATTTATCAGCTATATTCTTGGTTAAGTTATTCAGTCTTGTTTGTATATCCATTTCTTATCTGTAAAACAGGAAGTTGAAAAGCACAGTGCCTAGCTAATGAAATTCTCTGAACATTAAATAATATGTAAGAAGTATTTAATATAGTTCCTGGTTTATAGTAAGTTTTCAATTAGTAGTAGCCATTCTTTATTTTTAAATTTTATTTTCCATGTTGAGATGGGCTCACCCTATGTGTTCCAGGCTGGCCTTGATCTCCTGGGCTCAAATGATCTACCTGTCTTGGTCTCCTGAATAGCTGGGAGTAAGTACAAACACACGCCTCTGTGCCCAGCTAAGAACCATTTTTCTTCCCCCTTTAATATTGGGGATTGAACCCAGCATCTTCACCTGCTAAGCTCTACCATGGAGGTACACCCCAGCCCTCAGTCATTTTTCTTGAGTAGGACTTTCTAGTTCTTGCTGCAAGAGGTTTAATTTGCTATCAAATTGTAATTATTGTTTTAAGTTTGTTTTTGGGTTGAGACAAAAAATACTCAAATATTTTAGTGCCTTTTATTAATTACAGCTTATGTTTCAGGTGATTTCCAATTTTGGGGGCATCACCTTATAAAATCTGAATTCCAGGAATAGAGATGTCATTTTGGCTGTTTTCCTGTTTGCTTGTTCTGGCAATGTTAAAATCAATCAGTAGTTTCCTTGTAGGAACCTTCTAAGTCCACTTGTCATTTTGTGAGCGACCATTTAATTAAAACCAAACATTTGGAAAATTCACTTAAGCAGGCACATGAAAGCTTAATGCTTCCCACGAACAAGTCAGGGCATTACCTCTGGCTCTGCCTTTTGTGGAATTCCCACTCTTCTCTCAAGATGTCTGTTTATCTTATGTGACAAGAGATTGTTTTTGGTATGCTGATCATGAGAGGAAGGCAGTGAAGTACAATGTTTTGTAGTTATTCGAGGTTAAAAATAAGTATCAATAGAAATGTTAATGTTTTCTTCCCAGATCCTTGTAGGAAGAAATACACAACTCTTGTATTGTGCTCTATCTGGGAACTAAGCACCCTGACTTGGAGGCTGGTAGCCAGTTACAGCATTTGAATACTGTGTTGTTTTACTCTGATAAAATAATAAATAGTAACTGGCGATTTTCACAGTTCTTGTTCATGTAATATTCTGTTTAGCATCTGTGTAGTTTTAGTATGGTATTTATGGAAGAATTTGACTTTCTAAAAACCATAAAGTCATAGCCCACTATGAGTTGACATTATTTATCATCTTATCCTACCTTTCTCAGTAGACAATGAATTTTTCAAAGGTAAAGGCTTCTTTACTCTTTGTATTTCTGTCATCTAGCCCTGGGCCTGTATAATAAAGATAGCTCAGTAAATCTGTTGTCAGATTGAAATGGTGTGCTCTGTGTCTGTGTCTCACTAGGTTGAAGAACGCAATTGAGGACCAAGGGGGTAGAGGGGAGAAACCTTCATTAAGAAGAGAAAATAGCTCCTGGTAGTTGGGAGGGCACCCAAATGTGGGGTGCCACAGGGGCTTCTTGACCCAGGCTCAGACCCCTCTGAATCAAACTAAGATCCACTTACAGGACCAAAGCAAGCTTATTTAAACTGAAATGGGCCTGTGAGGAGTCAAAGCTTGTAGCACACCCTTGTCTGCAGGTGCTTTTTGGCCTCTATGCTAAGTGGTTTTTTACTTATTTTTTTTTTGGTATCGGAAATTGAGCTCAGGACCTTTCACTTGCAAGGCAGGTGCTTATGCCACTGAGCGATATCCCTGGCCCACTAAGTGTTTTTTTGAAAGAACAAAGTGAGAAGGAAAGATGTTTTCCACATAGGTAGGAGCAGAAGTTGTCATAATGGTCATCCATCACCATACTTGTTACCTCACTCACTGTATCCCAGGAGTTAATTGTCCATCATGTTCTTACTACCTTTTAACCTCAGGCAGCTTGTCTGACTAAGGCCTGATCATCCTGACTTTATCTTGGCCCAGTGTGTTTCTTTCTTACCCGCTGTCTTCTACCTAACTTGCTTGTCTGTAATAGAATAAGTTACAGGTAGATGCAGAAACTATTCCTTGGCAAAGAAGTGGAAAATCAATATGGTAATTGATAAATGGAGTTACGTGCACTTATGATAAAATAATCTTGTCAGTTTTTTTGGTTATGACAGTAGTCCAGGCTGAGCAGATCCGGGCCAGGCATGTAGGTCAGTGGCACAGTGCCTGCCTGGTAAGCGCTAGGTCCTGAGTTCAATTTCTGGTGCCCCACCCAAAAAAGTGGAGAGATCTATATTTGTTTACAAACAGAATCATAGAATGAGAAGACTGAATCTGGCCTGGACATGATACTCAGTCTTTTACAGAAAAAAAGCCATGTCAGGAACCCTTTTATGTGAACCTCAGTTGTGTTCCTCACAGTAGCTTTTACTGCCATGTGAGAGTGTTCTTCTGAAAGGCTCACAGAATATCAGAATCAAGGTTATAGCCACCAGTGTGGTCAGTTTTCACCTTTTAATTCAGACTTTTGAATAATAAGTCTAGAGTATATATTGAAAGGAAGTATCCTTCCTGTGAGAAAGTGGAATGTGACTTTTTTCTGAGTGTTTAAGATGCAGATAGGATATCATCTGTGTCCCCAAATGATGCTAATTTAAAGTTTAAGGAATACTACTTCAAATTACACACCACATGGGTACCAAGAGCAGAAAGAAATTGCCAAACCATATGCTTGTAAATGCCATCTCTTTCCTCAAGAGAAAGATCATTTATATTTTGCAATTAAAGAGCAGAAGGTCTTTTTTCCCATAAAGGCTTTTCAGTCAGGAAGTACACAGGGCAGAGAGGGGTTCCCAGGGGAGATCCAGGCAAGTTCAAGGACTCATTGGTGGCTCCTCCTTGTGCAGTTTTGTTCGTGAAATTATTTCCTGATTAAACCCTAGAGAATAAACTTTAATTCTAAAGCATGTAGTTAGCTCTTGTTAAGGTAGAGTTTGTAATCAGTTCTGCTAAAACTGAAGTTAAGTCAAGAAATTGATTCTTAGGTCAACTTGGTTTTTCCTCTGTGGGAAGCAGTTATAACATTACAATGTTATGAGCTACATATGGTGCTCACTTTATTGATGGGCATTGTTTATTATTTTGGTTAGAACAAATGGCTATGAGTTTCTTATTGCATAATAAACAGGCAATAACCCTCTATCGTTAGTACAGCTGCTGTAGTGATTTTTTTGATGCATTTGAATTAATGATAGTTAACCAAGAAAAACAGTGTATCTTTACTGTTTATGGTGCATAAATCTGTACAAGGTTCCACTTCTCTCAACTAGTAATTGTACCTGGTCCCATGAAAGGTACCATTTTCTGGTTGAGATACTTCTGTCCTCTGTTAGATTAGGTCCTTGCTTGCCCGGCCTTCCTGCTTTTCTTCCTCTCATCCTGTGGGAACCATCTGAGCGAATAGATTCCACTCTTGCCTTATCCTGTGGAAGTCAGCAAGTTTGGGCTCCTTGACTATAACAGGAGTGTATTTCAGAGCACCTTCACTCTGCAGAAACCTGCTTTGGGTCTGGAAAAGTCACTCTGAAAATCTCTTAGGTAAATGTCCTCAGTTGGAATGTTACCAGGCAGAGTGTCCTTAAAGGCTGTGTTGCCCACGTGTCTGATGCACCTTAGTGTAATGAACTTTTTTTTTTTTTGGCCTGTCTTAGTGTAATGTGCATTTTGTCCTTGCCTTCAAGTTATTCACTTTTATATGTAGAGTTAATGTATGGTCCCTGTATTATTTTTCTCCTTGCTGAGACAAAATACCTGACACAGTTAAAGCGGGAAAGCCATGTTCAGTTCACAGTGTGTGGAGGTGTCAGCGTACAGTTGGCTCCAAGGCGGGGTGGAAGGTTAGACAGGCACTGCGGAGGGAAATTGGTTCACGGCAGACAGAAGGTAGCAAAGCAAGCCGGGGCGACCACAGCTTTTTCTATTCCTTATCTCTTATCCAGACTGAGGGTACCCTTAATCCTACCATTGCTCTGTGAATCCATCCCAGTGTCCCACACTCGATCCAGCCACCTCTGAAAAAGCCCCACCTATGACGGCATGGGGCTTTGGGGGAGTGTCCAAACCTAAGCCACAGTAGCCCTCTGTTTGCTGTGTCTGTCTCAGTCACTAGTTGTGGGAGATTAAAACTTGTTCACTTATACATCAGTCACTTTATTCTGTAAGTTTAACAGCCAGACTTATCAAGACATTTGTTTATAGTTTTATTACAAATAAAACTATGATTAGTGTAAAATATTTAAACAACAAGGAAATAAGTAGCATGCTATGTGAAGTTTTTCCCTAGCCTCAACCTATTGGATCAATACTTGTTAACAATTTGATTATATTCCTGCTTTTTCATGTTTATATTTTATTTAAATAAGATTTTAGTATTGGGCAGTTTTGTAGCATATGTTCTGTGTGTAAGTACATGTATTTAACATTTTTTCAGTGTCATTAGTGTCTACCTTTATTCTTTTTAATCATATATAATATTTCATTGTATTGATGTACCATTATTTGATCAGTTTTCTTTCAGTGAATATTAGACTTTTTATTAGTTTTTGTTACAGGAAATGCTAGAGCTGACATCCATATGCATTTAATTTTGTACTTTTGTGTGATTATTGAGTTTATCTTTTTAAGATGGCTTGCAAACATTTTAAAAAAATCCATATTTTCCCCTTTTGAACTGAAAAACACATTAATATAAACACTGAACTTCTACACTTGTGCGTTTATTTCTGGGTTAATATGTTCTGATGAGCTCTCTTATGTGACGTTTAAATGCTTTGATTTATGATTTGCTTTTTTATCTGCTAAGCTGATCCCCTTTGATTGCTTCTCTTCTTCAGAATGTCTTCCAGATTATATATATGTTCTTCCATTTGAATTCTCTTACCTCAGTTAATTTTAAAGAGTCTATTGTGATTCTGATGAGGATTATTTTTAATTCCTGGATTAATTAAAACTATCAGCTTTTTTAAAAAAAACCCTTTTCAATAAAGGCTAAGGCTGTAGCTCAGTGGTACAGCATTTGCCTAGCTATGCTTGAGGCTCTGGGTTCATTATCTAGCATTGCACAAACACAAAATAAAAAACCAGAAACCTTGGGATAAATATAAAATTCTTATTAATTTTCTATGTGCTCATTTGACAGAAACTTTTTAACTGTGTATCTCTGTCAAAAAATATTTTGCTGAATTTTGCTTTGTGAATTTTTATCTTAACCTTTTTTGTTTACCATATAATACAGTAAAATTTTAAGTACGCTTTGTTTCATATGATTTAGAGATAGTTGATCTCTTGATGCTATTGGATCTTTTTATCCCTTAACAATGTATGTCTCTTCATTTATTTTTTAAAATCCTTCAGTAGGATTTTATAATTTCTATTACATATCCTGTGAGTTTATTCCTAGGTTTCATATGTATTTTGCAATTATAATTTACAAATCTTTTTTTTTTTTTTTTTTTGTGGTACTGGGGATCGAACTCAGGACCCTGCACTTGCTAGGCAAGCACTTATTCCACTGAGCTATATCCCCAGCTACATAATTTACAAATCTTTTCCCTCATATTTTGTTTGTTTTGGCACAGAGGGATATTGTATATTTTCACATAATCATTTTACATGGTCCCTTTAGTGCACCTTTCTTTTTTTTTATTTTAAAGAAAAAAATAAAAAAAAAGAACAATAGCTAAATACCAGCAACAGAGACAAAAACAAAGCAAAGCGAAAACAATCACATGATACAAGGTTTCAGAAGAAAATAATGGGAAATAACAGTGGTTGTTATATTATGTGTTGTTATCGTTGAAGTTGCTCAGATTACCAGATGTAAGAATTGAGTAGTGAGCTTTTCTTATAGTCTCTCAGTTTTTTTCTTTGCTTGATTCTTAAGGATTTTTCATGTGGTGAATCAGCCTCTGTGAATAATTGTTTTACCTCTTTGTTTCTTTATCTTTAGTTCGGTTTCCTTACTTGCATTGTATTTTGTTCCTGAAAAATGTTAATAGTCATGATTAGAAATACTTGTCCTCTCTCTTTATCTCAGAATGTTTCTTGTGTTTTATCTACCTGATATTTACATCTTTTAGGCTGTGTATATGTGTACATCAAATTAATGAAGTATCCTCTTGTTCCTAGTCAATTAAAATTTTTTTATTAACTTGTGAATGTTTAGAAAGTTCACGTATTTTAGCTCACCTGAGCTAATTCTATCAATCCTTGACCTTTTAGTTCATTGAGGTTTTTTTTTCCTCTGCTGTGGATATTGGACCTAGGGCCTCAGGCATGCTAGTAAGCATTCTACCACTGAGGTGCATTCGTAGCCCCTCATCTGTCCTTGATGTTTATCACTTTTGTTGTGAATCTTTCCACTTAATTCTGTTGCCTGTGATTTTATGTGGGAAAGTTTTTCATTAATGTTAGTTTTTGAGTATATGAGTATGGTCATATCTTCGTGTCAAAGTTATATTGACTTCATAGACAAGCATGGTGGTGCACCCTTTAATCTCAGCACTTGGGAGGCTGACACAGGGGGATTGCTGAGAGTTCGTGGCCAACCTGGGCTACATAGTGAGTTCAAGGCCACCCTGGACAATATAACCCTGTCTCAAAACAAACAAACAAACAAACAAAAGTTATATTGACTTTACAAGATGAAGGAGAAAATCTCTTCCCATATGCTCAAGAACAATGTAAATAACATTGGAATGGTTTTAAAATTTTGAAGAATCCTGTCCGCAACACTGGATTGGGGATAATGAGAGTTTAGGATTTAGGAATACATTGGGTAGTTAGAGTATGTTGTTGTTATTATTATTTTTAAAGGGTCCTTTTCTCTTACCCAAACAAGTATATTAGATATACACATTAGATAGGTAGACTTTGTTTTCAGTGCTTCTGCTAACATTATTAGATTCTCTTATTTCTGGAGCTATGCAGAAAAGAGTTAACAGAATCAGAATGAGCTGGTTATCTTTGGAAAGGCCTGATTGCAAGGTTAGTCCTCGGCTGGCACCTGGGAATTTAGAATTTGAGGGTTCCCCCCTGCTGACTGACGTGAGGGCTGCACAGCGGCTAGGCTGCACAGCAGTGAGGATGACTGATGCTGGACACTGCTCTCCTGCTGAGAATCTGACGTTCGGGTCCACTCCAGGCAGGGGCTCCCTACGTGGGAGGTCCCTCCTAACATTCTGAACATTGACTTCATGGGGGGGGGATACGTTATACCTGTGTTTTCAAAATTTGATGCTAGGGGGAATTCAGCTTGTGCAGGGGGCTTGCTTTTCTGTAGGCTTTGTCCCACGTGTTTTTAAAATTTTTTTCCTTTGCTGATTTTGCTTTGTGTACTTTTGCCCTGATAAGCCACAGCTGTGAATATATAAGGTGTGATAGAAAAATTCTGTGAATGTTTAAATTTTAAAAACGTATTATAGTGACAGACCACATTGCCTTCAGTACTGTTCAAAATACTTCCCATGTCCTTGAACACACTGGTCCCATCATTCTTGTCTCTCCCTTAAGTGGTGCTGCCTTTGGGAGTGTCTTCAGTTGCACTGTCACGATGTCTTGATGTCTTGGTGTCTTAAATAGATTCAGAACATTTAACTCTCAGTATTTTGACCTTGGGGAAGAGCCAGAAGTTGCACAGTGCCAGAGCCAGTGAATAAGGTGGATGAGGGTACACGGTACCGTTTTTATGACCTTTCCTTTGATTGGGTGGCACTCAGCACTCAGCAGCAGCGTTCATTGTATTTCTGATCATGCCTTACAAAGACACTCACAAAAGAGGACTTGCAGAATGGCTTCAGGAAGTTGAAAGAATGATAAATGTGTTTGAAGTGAGGAGCGAGTTTTGATGGGGATTAATGGCAATATGTCTTTTATGATAATGATTTTTAAAAATTTTAAACATACATCTTAAGTTTTGATCCTACCTTGTGACGACACACGGAGCCATGTGAGCCGTTCTAATGGTCGTTGACCCTGGGGTGATCTGGGAACTCCTGATATAGTACCTATGGAGTTTTGATCTTTAAATCAACTGGATAGTTCTCAAAACTTGTTTTTTTATAGAAACTGAAGTTCTTTCATCACACCAGCATCACATGTTTTTACCAAGTACTTTGTACTGTTAGAAAAAGGATCGATAGACGTGATATTAAACTGGGAAGTGATTTCAGCTTCTCACTATAGGTCATGTCATAATTTAAATACAATTTGCTAGGTGCTGTGGTGCACATTGGTAATTCTAGTACTCAGAGAGGCTGAGGCGGAGGATCACAAGTTTGAGCCCAGCCCGGCAACTTAGTGAGACCCAGTCTCAAAAACAGAAACAACCCCCCCCCCCAGATAACAACATAACAAACCCAACCTGCCAACCTACCAACCAAAACTGAGGCTGTAGCTTAGTGTGAAGGCACTGGGTTCCAATGCTAGTACCAAAAATAAAATAAAATGTAAAACATAAGATGCTTATGACATTTTCAGCGTGTGTTGGGAGATGCTGTCCTGGACTAGACGCTCTGGAAGAGGATGGGCTCCATCTGGCTTGGTCCGGGTGTCTTCCAGGCTGTGGTACTCATAGTAGGTTTTCTTTTTTTCTTTTTTTGCAGTACCGGGGATCGAACTCAGGACCTTGTGCCTGCCAGGCAAGCGCTTGTGCCACTGAGCTATATCCCCAGCCCTCATAGTAGGTTTTCAATAAATGTTTTGAATGCATGAGCACCAAAAACTAACTTCACCTGTAAATTATTCTTTCATGTTACTGTATACTGTACCTTGGAGTTTTGTTCTCTTATGCACCTCCCCCATATAGGTGATAAGAGGTGACTCTAAGCCTTCTGTGTACTAATTTTGAAATTGCTGACAGTTGTAAAATTTATAAAGTGAAAAGCTTTTCATATGATAATTAAAAAAACTATGGTTCTGCATGATGTCTACTAGATACAGAACATTTTCACACATTTACACCCCTCCACTCGAGTGGACTGGATGGCAGTGAGCAGGCTGGGAGAACTGGACAGGGCTGACATATCATGTCTTGGTTTTCATTCCATTTGAGTTCTTTGGTTCTTGTCTGACTATCTCAGGGTGTCTCACTTTCCATATAGCCTTTCCAATAGTCAAGGCAACTCAGGGTTCCCAGCAAGGCAGTAAGAGAGACCACCAAACTTTCTTAAAGGTTAGGCCTGAAAACGTTAGTAGATTTAGGGTTCTGCCTAGGCCAAGAACTGGGTGTGTCTATATTGTGTTGTGTCTTGGTTCTTGGGACAAGCACAGTGCACTTGGGAGAGTTCCAGTCCAACAGCCTGGTGAAAGGTGAGTGCCTGGAGAGGTGCAGTAGCTCAAGGGGGACAGTACGCTCCCAAGGAAGGGGTGCAGCCTGGAGAAAGCCTAAGGACAAAGAGGCTTCTCCAAAAGAGGGTCAAAACTTCCATGCCAACCACATGTAAATGAAGCCTGATTGGGTTACAGAGGGGCTAAAGGGGCGGGCTGGGAGCTTGAGTCCCTTAGGTGGACACAGACCTTAGATTCCTGACTGTGTAGATGGGTGCCTAGAAGGGGCTCCCTGAGCCCCCTGAGGGAATTTTGAGACTGCAAGTTCGCTTGCACTCAAGAAGCTCAGCCTGTTGTCTACTTGAGGTTTTGCCTCTCAGGCTTAGCTGCTGTTCTTCTAGCTCCAGTTCATGTCTAGCTAACTACCTACTTATCAAAATCTCCCTTCTGTTGGTTAATGATCCTAACGCTGGATGCTGTGGCGCATGCCTGCATTCCCAGCTACTGGGGAGGCTGAGGCAGGGGGATGCAAGGTCAAGAACAGCCTTGACAATTTAGACCCTTTCTTTCAAATAAAAAATAAAAAGAACTGGGAGTGCAGCTTTGGGGTAGAGCACTTGGTTAGCATGTGTGACCTCCTGGGTTTGAGCCCTAGTACTGCAAAGAGCAGATAAAAGTAAAGTGTTTCCACGGCTATCCCAGACTCAAGGGGAAAGAGTGGAATCCACCTCTCAGTGGGGAGGTGGTGTGTGTCAAAGGCATAGACGATGGCCACCTTTGCGTCTGTCAACCCCAGTAATCATGCATTTGTATAAACTTTTAAGAACTTCCAATCCTCTTCATAAACTTTGATTTTACATGTCATATTTTTGTTTTATAGCTGAAATATCTTGATTTTATAGGACCCAACAAATATTAAAAGGCAGTGTGGTAAAGCTATAAAATGCAACTTGAAAAAATAAATTATCAACTGTACAGTGGCGACAAACCTGTGGCATGTGTACTGTGGCAGGCATCCAGATCCCTTGCTGCCAGCACATAAGCCAAGTTGCTGAGTGTCGAATATTCAGAATATTTAATTGCAGTGTTGGTAGTTTGTGGTAAATAAGCGGGTTTGGGGTTGCACTTTGGGCCCTCAGTCTTAAAAGGTTCACCGTCACTGGACTGTAACCATGGAAGCTTGTCAGAGGTCACAGACATAGTTAATGGCAGAATAACTCACAAAGCTGGTGAAAGTCATTACATGGTTTTACTCTATGAACTTTAAAAGTCTTTTTCCAATTTTATTATCAAGTTAAATTGGTTATTTAAAATTTAACTTATTAGCATGTGATTCCTAACACATACTTTTGGTTTTTCATTTTTTTATTTAGTACATGTTTGCAGTACATAATGGTTACATTCATTTTGAGGAGTTGGTACACATTTTAATTTTTTTTTTTATCCCTTTCTCCTTTGTTCCCTCCCACCTTCCCCCATCTGTTGGTCTTTTCCCTTTTGCAAAAGATTATGTCATACAAACTGTTCTATATATAAATTGTGGCATTGATAACTTTGTTAGCACCATTTGCCTCTTCACAATAATATTAAAAATAGACTCAATTTTCTCAGTGGGTATTTTTTGTGAACTTGCATGTCCAAGGGATGTGAACTGTATTAGCATTGTGCCACTATAATTAAATACTTGAGGTCAGCTAACTTTATAAAGAAAGAGTTTTTTTTAATAGCACACAGCTTTGGGCGTTGAAGGGCATGGCACTAGTTTTGTCCCAGGACTTCATAGTCAGTTGGGTTACATGGCAGAAATGTGTGTAGCAGTAAGAAGTGACATCTTGAAATGGGAAGCCAGAGAGGTGTTTGGGTCCAGTCTTGCTCCTTTTGTAGTAAGAACTACCAAGGAGTCCCATGAGAATGACCTGCATCTGTTGGAACTTCCTTAGCGACCTAAGGACTTCCCACTAGGCCTCACCTCTTAAAGGTTACATACCAATTCCTAATACTAACACCCCCTGGACCAAGTCTCCAACACACAGAGCTTTAGGGAACAAACCACGTCCAAACCATACATACATGTATCCACAGCAGCAACAGTCTAAGTCACTGGCTCTTTACCATGTTGTTCACTGGAATCACTTAAGAACGGTGACTCCAGTGCCCGGGCCCCATTCCAGATGAACTAAATAAGAATCTCTGATGAGTAGGAGTCAAGCATCTCTTTTTCCTTTTTTTTAAATCTCCCCATGTGGTCCCACTGTGTGGAAAGCTTGTTGAGAATCACTAGTCTAATTAAAATTATTTCTGTATGCCAATAAAAATTGTGTTTATTCCACACTAAGTGGCTACTTTCTGTACCCAGCAATATTCTCTTTATGTCTTCATTTGGAAAAACATAATTAAAATGTAAATTTAGCAAAATGAATTTATATGTATTGAGAGTAAAGATTTAGAGAACCTATTAAGAAAAATATTTACATGTGTAGTATTAATGTTTATAAGTGAGTTGAATTGTAAATTTTTCTTCTAAGCTAGTTAACCAAAAATCGATCTTTGTTCAGCAAGATTCATTTAGTCAGTAATTTGAGTCTTAGCTATGACCTAGATAAAATATTAAGAGAATATTATGCTAGAAACTATATCTATTAGACATATGCACTGCATTCTTTCAGCCAGGGAAAGATGTGCTGAGTCCTGCATCAGGATTGAAATAGTAGGTGATAATGTGAGTATTCCAGGGGAGGAGAATGGGATTTTGAAGTTAGGTTTCAGTAGCTTTTAGAATCCCATGGCCAACACAAGAAATGACCATGTTGTTTAGAACATAAACTAGGTAACCCAACAGAAACATTTAAAAAACCCTATCTGGCTGGGCGTGGTGGTGTGTGCCCTTAATCCCAGTACTGAGGCAGAGGCAGGAGGATCATCATGAGTTTGAGACCAGCCTGGGCTATAAAGTGAGCTCAAGGCCAGCCTGGACTGCATAGCAAGACTCTGTCTCAAAAAGACAAAAACAAAACACCCCCCTACCCCAAATTCCAGCCTTATCTGATCCTTTGTCTAGAGGGAAGTCAGTTTTGATCACATGTTAGAATAGGGATTGTCAAGCTATGTGTGGCTCGTGGGCCAAATCCAGCTCTTTCTCTGTAAATAGTTTTACTGGAAAATAGCCATGTTCATTTATTACTTACTGCCTATGGCTGCTTTTAGGCTTCCATAGCAGAGTTAAATTGTTATGACAAAGGTGGTATAGTGGTCAGAACCTAAGATATTTACTTATCTGACCCTTGGCAGAAAGTTTGCCTGTCCTTGTGTTAGGTTCTTACCTTAAACATTATATTATTGTATTGCACATTACGTGTTGATGCTCCTAAATACACCTTTTTTTTTTTTTTTTTTTTTTTTCTAAATACACCTTTTAAGCTGGTGTTTTGTACACAAGTAACTGGAGATTATATATTGGGTAATATGTTTTAGAGGCTGCCACTGAGGGAGATGGACTTGCTGTGGCTCCTACCGTGAGGGACCGGGAGTTTGCTCACTTACCTGGGGTGGGTGTTTCCTTGCCCAGCTCATCCTCCATTTCTCCTGGATCACAGTCCTGTGTTGAGTCTGGCTATGTGATAGCAGGTAGCTAAGGAACTTGGTCTGTGATGATCTTCACTGCAGTTGGAGGGGATGGACTATTCTTTATATACCTTGCTAATAATAGATTTGGATGTAGAAGCTTAAAGATAAGTTGTGGCTGAACCTTTCATCTTCATCCAAGTAGAGTTTGAGAAGCGGTGGAGGGCAAGTGGAGAGAAGGTATCTGGCTCACCTCTCAGTGTGTGGTGCCGCAGAGGGGTCAGGGCTCACCTCCGCTAACGGACATCTTTCCTGGTGCGCTGAGTGCTACGAAGGCTCTCACTCAACTGCTGGTCACTTACACTGGGAAGGCAGAACCTGCAAATACATTAGGGATTTAAAAATAAAAATGTTTTCAGCTTTCTAAGATAACTCCCTTTTTAACATGCAAAGCTGTTAACCAACTTTAGTCCTTTTATTTTTTAGTTATTTTTGTGGGAAATCAGGGAAGTGCCTGTGCATGAAGTGAAACGTGACGACCTTCCCGTACACACCAGTGTCCTGGTCATCAGAGCCGCACGTTTGGAACGAAAGTTACAGCCTTGAGGAAAAGGCCAGGGTTATTCTTTTTTTGAGAGGGGCTTAGGCTGCTACTGTGAACTTTCATTAGTAAATGTCAAGTTATTTTTGTTGCTTCAGATTATTTTTATAAAATATTTAAGATGCTTTCAGACTAAAATCTCTTATATGAAACCTGATTATTTTATTCATTCTGTTTTTAACTGAGGCCTAGATCTATGCCTGAATGGTTTTCTGGGCATAGATATACCTGACCTTATTAAATAAATCTATGCTAAGAAAATGTTGACTTTCATTTTCCTAAGGTACCTTAGCCAGGTACATGTTTGTACTCCCAGTGCTTTGGGAGGCTGAGGCAGGAAGATCACAAGTTTGAGCCTTGCCCTTAGCAACTTAACCAAGACCCTATCTCCAAAAGAAAAAGGGGCTGAGGGTGTAGCTTGGTGTAAAAGCCCTGGGTTCAGTCTCCCAACACTGCAAAATGAACAAAACCAAAACCACAGACCTGTACTGGTTTTAGCTGTCTAGATAGCAATAGCTCCAGATGCTCTCAGTGTTTAAGAACCTGTCATTTTTGCTTCTCTGGTGTGATGAGATGTGAAGGTAGTGAGTTAATGGAAATGAGTTGTTTCCCAGAATAAGTCAGTTAATAAAGAGATCACTGATGATTCATATTCTCTCTCGTGAGTTTTTAAAAAGCATTTAAAGTTTTTCTTAAAGAGAATTACATACCATAAACAGAGCTAAGCGTGCTCTCCTTCCTCTACTGACTCTGATCCCCTTTCTATAATAGATCAGCGACTACCAATTTGACAAGATGAGTAACAGCCACCCTCTTCGGCCCTTCACTGCAGTGGGGGAAATTGATCATGTGCATATTTTGTCTGAACATATCGGTGCCTTGTTGATTGGAGAAGAATATGGCGACGTCACGTTTGTTGTGGAGAAGAAACGTTTTCCTGCCCACCGGGTAATTTTAGCAGCCAGGTGCCAGTATTTTAGGTAAGTGTGTAATAATTTGGAAGATTCAAGTAACATGTGCAAAACACTGGTATTTTCTACTCTGTGAAAAAATATGTAACAAAGCACACAGATGCATCATGGTAATGCTTAAGTTCAACATCCATGAGAATTTTATCTTTGTAGCCTTTTGGTTG
Source organism: Dinomys branickii (assembly GCA_004027595.1). NCBI lineage: Eukaryota > Metazoa > Chordata > Mammalia > Rodentia > Dinomyidae > Dinomys > Dinomys branickii. Next base: position 28,106 of record PVLD010017542.1, read on the forward strand.
TCCACAGAAAATCACCTTTTCCTTTAGACATCATCTTAGAATTAAGCTGTTAGAAGGTTTCCCAGGCCAGATGGTACCAATCTACTATTTTTAGAGGTCTGGAGAATATTTCTCAGGCTGAGTTTTTGTTGCCCTTAGCTTCTCACAGTGGATGATTAATGTGACTTACATTGATTGACTGGCAGATAGGCTTCTTGTTGTAGAGGTAAACTGACCTAACCTGTTAATGAGCATGTATGACTTTGGGTTGCAGACTGCTGAGGTCTAGGACTTGTAGGTAACCCTGCAAATCTAAGACAGGCAGTGTGACAATGCAGATTAAAAGAGGTATTGACTAAGTTTATTGGTCATGTTAGAACTAAACAAAGTATTTATATATGTAATGTACAAATCCCACTTTGTAATGTACAAAGACCACTGTTGTTACTCAGACCATTAATTTCCAGTTTTAAATATTAAACTGATCTTTTAATTACTTTACATTTTATCTAATACTAGGTGAAGGGGAATCATCACTGAATTACTGGCTGAGCGATAATTTATCACTGTAATGGACCTTTTTCTGTTTACAAGGATAGTCTACAACCATACCACCCTGAATGCGCCCGATCTCGTCTGTTTACAAGGATAAAGATAGTACATAGGGCTAGAGATTTGCCTGGAGCAGAAGATGCCTGTGGCTTAGGAAAAATTTCATTTGCTTTCTTTTTTGGGGGATGGTTAACCTCAACTTTAAAATTTTTACTTATATATTTTTTAATGTTTATTTTTATTAGTACATGTTTGCAGTACACAATGATTACATTATTCATGGGAAGTTGGTACATGTGCACAGCACATCTTAATTCTTTTTTCTTTCATCTCCCACCTGCTTCCCTTTCTTCCCCATCCCTTTCGTGCGAAGCATCTTTCTGATTCCTGCTGTGTTTTATTTTGCTCTCTGATTTATTTATACTTAGGGTTTCTCATGTAAAAGCAGCCATGCATTATTTAACCTTCTGTGTCTGATTTATTTGACTTAATACTGTGGTTTTGAGATGCATCTGTTTTCCTTCAGATGACTCAGATTTATTCTTTATGGCAGAGTAGTACTCCATTATAAACACCGCATTTTCTTTATCCATTCTGTTAATGGACAAATAGGGTGCTTCTAACATTAGCTGTTATACTGCTGTAAACATAAGGACTGCATGTATCACTGTAATATGTTATGTTTAGCTCTTATGGGAAGATACTTAGAAGGGGAATAGTTGGGTTGAATGAAATTTCTATTTTTGTTTTTTGAGTAATCTCTATGCTGATTTCCATACTGGTTTACATTCTTAACAGCAATGTAGAAGGGCTCGTTTTACCCTGCAGCCTTGCCAGCATGTGTTATTATTTGGTTTCTTGATTATGGGCACTCTTTATGGAATAAGATAGATTCTGTGTTTTATTTTGCATTTCTCTAATCATCAGTGATATTAAACTTTTTTTCATAAATTTATTGGCTATTTGTACTTCTGAGAAGTGTCTATTCATTTCAGTTGCCTATTTTTTTGATTGGGTCTTTTATTTGGGGTAGTCTAATTTTTTTTAGTTCTTTTTATATTTAGGTATTCATCCTTTGTCTGAGGAGTAGTTGGCAAATTTTTTCCCATTATTCTGTGAAGGAGCTTTTGATAGAATCTAGTTTGATGATTTTGATGCTATTTCTTGTGCAGATGGGATGGTGTTCAGAAAGTCCTTGCCTACACTTATGTGTCCAAGAGTTTCACCTATTTTATCTAGCAGATTGTTTCTGTTTTTATATTTAGGCTTTTGATCCATTTTGATTTTAGTGTAGTATATGATGAGAGATGTGGGTCTAGATTGAGTCTTATGCATGTGTATAGCCAGTTTTCCCCGCACTGGTAAAGAGGCCATTTTTCCTCCAGCGTATGTTTTTGGTGCTGTTGTCAAAGATGAGGTAGCTGAGTATACCTGGGGTTGTCTTTGCATCCTCTGTTCTGTTTCACTGATTCCCATGTCAGTAGTGATCAGCATATCTTAAAAGAAATTCAAATATTTTCGGAAATTCAAAGATCAGACTGAGTGAATGGAATATACTTTCATTTATTGACCTTGTTCTTGTGGTTATTGAACCTTTGTAATATTTGCTGGTTCACTTGGCCAAACTCAGAGCCATTTCCAATACTTTCTTAGATAGGTTCTCACTGCCAACAATATTCATGAACAAAGAAAAGTTGAAAGGTTAACTGTCAGCAATCAGAAGCCTAAGTACTAAGTACTGTCAGAAGAGGCTGTTAATTCCCAAATAAAGAAAAACTAACTGTTTAAGAGGGAAATTATTATAGTAAACTTTGAACTTTGCGTGCTTACCTACTGTGTTCTGGGAGAGAGCTGAGACCTGTGGTGGTGCACCTGCAGTACGTGTGCCACACCATCCCTGGCCTAGACATATCTTTCCAAGAAGTGCCGATTGATCTCCACTGATCTTTCTAGTGGCTACTTTGGATGTGTGTGTCACTTCTTCTAACATGTTCCTATTTATGGACATTTAAAAATGTCTTTTATTAAAATTATTGCCTTGATGTGTATGCATATTTTAGATTCGAATAGGTATCACTAAGTTACTTTTTAAAAACAGGCCCATTTATATATATGGTTTCTCAAAGCAGTGCATTAAAAAAAAAAAACCTTTTCTCACTGTTTTTGCAGCACTAGGTATTAATGGATTTTTAATTTCTGCGACTCTGACAGGAGAATGGCCTCTGACTGGGTTTCTAAAAATCTGATTGTATCTCTTTTTGTAGTTTTACTTTGCATACTTCCTATTGACCTTTAACATTTTTATATTGATTTCACTGTTCCTCTCAAAAAACTACTTCCTACTTCTATTTAATCTTGAGCTCTCATAGTAGCTTATTATTTCAGTTGTTTATGGAATTAATTCAAAATGGTTTAAAAATCATTCCTCTGGCTTTTTTAAAAAAACTATTTAAAATGATTACTTTGCACTTCTTCACCTAGATCCTTGTATCATTAAGCAAATTTACATTTGTGTAATGTTGATAAAAGTTATTTCAGGCATGTTGTAGCAAATCCTATTTAAAGTTTTCCTCTTGTGTTTCTTCTGTGATATGCAGAGCATTACTGTATGGTGGAATGCGAGAGTCCCAGCCTGAAGCAGAAATCCCTCTCCAAGATACCACTGCAGAAGCATTCACAATGCTTCTCAAATACATCTACACTGGGCGGGCCACGCTGACAGATGAGAAAGAGGAGGTTCTGCTGGACTTTCTAAGTCTGGCTCATAAATACGGCTTTCCAGAGTTGGAGGATTCTACTTCTGAGTATCTCTGCACCATACTTAACATCCAGAATGTCTGCATGACTTTTGATGTTGCCAGTCTCTACTCTCTTCCCAAGTTAACTTGCATGTGCTGCATGTTCATGGACAGAAATGCTCAAGAGGTGCTCTCAAGTGAAGGCTTCCTCTCCCTTTCCAAGGTGTGTCATTTGCTGCAAGTAACTCACAGGCCTACACTGTTGTATTTGTACATTGTAGAGTGGCAGTACAGCGAAGGAGTAAGAATTTTTTTAAAAAGATGACTGCTATCAAAGAGATTACTGGTCTCGCCACTGTATCCGGCTGTTTGGACTCTAGGTCATATAAGAGAAACTGGTTCTGTTTTCATGTAAGGTTCTGCAGATAATTTTTATGTTTAGAGGATATTGTGCTGCAGGGTGGTGGTTTTTTTTTCAATGATCACAGTCAAACAAGGGTCCTTTGTGATAGTGCATGTTATTTTCTGGTTTTGTATTTCTCTGATAAAATACAACTAAATTCTTTACAGCAAGAGGGAAAGTTCATAAAGAAGATATGTCATTGATGCCTTGAAGTCACTGCTTTTTTTTTTTCCTGACTTAAAATTTACTGATATAGGTAGAATAGAACTATTTTTGCTGAAATCTTTCTCTGAAGCTTGGATGGTGGTTTTTTCTCCTTTTTGTGTTCCACATATAACCGGGGTGTCTCTAATGAGAAAATCTTTTGAAAAGCCCTATGTCTTGGTTTGAGTGTGAATCATGGTTTTTATTATCCTACTTAGTTTTAAAGGCAAAGGTCTTCGCATATTGCACCAGTGTTGATGGAAGTCCATCTGGAGGGCTGAGAACCAAGAATATGGTAGCAGTAATACTGTGCAGCAAAAGGTTTTGAAATGTAAATGCCAGATATATCATACTGACTTACAGATGTACGCTCTTAAGGAGCCCATATGCATTTATAGCTCCTCATTTGTCACCTTTCTTCTTGCTATTTTCAAAAAGGTGCGTATAAATGTATTGCAAAGGTTCGATGCTTTATGTAGTGGTAGAGTATTCCAGGCAGGAAATAAAGGTGCCACTGCCTTTCTTATTGATCACACAGCCACAACAGGCAAGAGAATACATAACACAAAGTCTAAGGGAAGAAGAGGGTTAAAAGAATTAATTTCTTATAGTCCTAGCACTCTGGAAGGCTGAACTAGGAGGATCACAAATTCAAGCCCAACCTGGGCAATTTAGTAACTTAGTAAGACCTTGTGCAAAAAATAAAAGTCTGAGGAGGTAGTGTATTGCACAGGCCCTGGTTTCAGTCCCCATTTCCAGGAAAAAAAAATTGTTACCTAAATACAAATGATACTGTGGTTCTATAAAGTTTTATTGATTGATCCTGAAGATAGTTGGACTCTATCGTAACTGGAGTTTTCCTTTTTATCCTTTTCAGACAGCACTTTTAAACATCGTGTTAAGAGATTCATTTGCAGCTCCTGAAAAAGATATTTTCTTAGCTTTGTTAAACTGGTGTAAACACAATTCAAAGGAAGATCATGCCGAAATCATGCAGGCCGTGCGTTTACCTCTGATGAGCCTCACTGAACTTCTGAACGTTGTGAGGCCTTCGGGACTGTTGTCTCCTGATGCCATTCTGGATGCTATTAAAGTACGTTCAGAGAGCCGGGATATGGACCTCAATTACAGAGGCATGCTCAGTAAGTATCTGTTGTTCCTCGGCCTACCGAGAGGTTTTGCTGGTATGTTACGCCATTCCCAGCTACGAAACTCTAGTGCGGGTGTACACGATGGGCGATGACCTGTAACTGCTTCCTGCGTGCTGGCTCTCTCCTGAGACCACTTAGCCATTGCAGACCTTGCCAGCAGTGGTTTCTCTTAGCATTCCTGAACAGGTTTCTCCCACTTCTCCTCTGAATGCCATAAATAAGGCACTTTCCTGAAAAGTTTTTTCTTATTCTACGTCTTTTCCTATCATCCTCCATCCAAGAAGCATCGAGTACCTTCCGTGTACTTACTTTAATTACTACTAACATAACAAATTGAAATATCTGTAATGATAGCAAACTACTGTAGCATTTCCGACACTTCTGTGGTGATTTTTCTCACTAATGAAAGTAATAGCAATTATCACTTTAAAGAACTTACTTTATGTGTGTGTCAAGAACAGGCCCTACATGAACATTTGACTTTTTGAGGTAGGCACAGTTTTGAACTACATTTTATAAAGGAGGAAACTGAAATCCAGAGAAATTAGGTAACTTCCCCCGCATCACCCAGAAAGATGAAGATCTGAGAGTCAAACCTATGTAGTTCAGTTCTGAAGTCTGTGTATTTAACCACTAAATTATGCTGCATAAGTATAAGACATAGTCTTTATCTTTCATCCTTTCAATTTCATTGTGTAAATAATACATAACTCCTGGTAAGCGGTTATGCCACTGAGCTATATCCCTGGTCCATAACTCCTAAGAAAATTTAAACACAACAGTGTTTAAGAGGGTGTGTGTTACGAAACTTTAGAAGAGAGTGACTTACAAGGATTGAAGGAGATTTCATGGAGATTATGAAATTCAAGTTTGATTTGGAAGGCATGGGCTGGGTAAGTTTCAAATGGGAAGATTGGTGCGGTTAATAGACTAGGATTAGAATGTTTGAGGGACTGTGGAAGAAGAATAGAAGGCTTTTGTTAAAAGTGATGGTAATAGTAATTAATATTAATAAAGTGTACATAAGTCAGTTCAAGCCACGTTGTGGGCATCTTTGAAGATTGGAATTTTACTAACATGCAGTAAGAAACCCACTGAAGAGGGACAACAGTATGAGAGTTCAGAAAGACTGATCCATGATGCATTCTTGATTTTGAATAGAGAAAATGTGGACTCAGGAAGACCAGTGAGGCAGGTATTTAATCGATGCACAGTTAATGCAGTCTTAAAGTAGAGTCATGGCGAGAAAATGGAAAGTGATGAATAGAAGAAATGTTATGAAAAAATACTAGATTTTGGTGCTTCAAGGCATTTAAAGTTTGGTTAAGTTTAGGGTAAAGCTATCATGTTTTCTAAACTCTTTAAGAAGCCAAGCATCTAAGAAAGGTACTGTATTCCTGGTTAAACCATGATAAACACCACAATGTTGACTTCCTAGTTTCAGAAATGTTAAAGTTCTTTGAAGGAGATGCTGAATTTTATTTTAAGGTTTAGTGAGTCTGAGATTTCTGGGACCTTCTAAATTGTAAGTTCTGTCTCATGCTAGTCAGTGCTGAGAGAGCTCTTCCTGGAGCATGGCTTTGTACGTACTAGAAATACTGACCCTAAATAGGCACCCTTAGCTTGGTAGCTCGGACCCCTCCCCTGATTCATCTGACCTAGATGGCTTTTCCCCAAGCCTAGAAGACAAAGCATGTGGGAATTAGCATTGTGCTCACGTGATTTGAAACTTTTTTTAAAATTTGGCTTTGATGCCTGAAGGCAGAGGTGATCTTTGTAGGTCTTACAAGGAACATTTGACTTTTTTGTAGGATTGCAAGTGTTTCTGTTCTCATTATATAACACACTGACTAGCATATACCAGGTACTTGGTGAATCAATCAGGAGAGGTGTCTAACAGGAAGTGGAAACACATTGGTGGTGTTAAGGAGTCAAAGTTGGCGATAAAGAGCTGAGACCAGGACTAGATTATAGAGAAAGAAGTAAAAATCAAAAGACTTGAAGACCTACAGGCAGCAGACTTTAGAGAAGAAAGAATGGAAAGACAGAGAGCTGAGATGGAGAAGCATGACAAAGACTAATCAAAAGAGAGCTGTTATGTGGAGGGAGTGGTTAATGGTATCTCACGATGGGGGGCGGTAAATGGGAATGAGAATTGAGATAAGGGTTATGAATTGGTGAGTCGTCGGGGCAGAATCCTGGCAGCACATGGATTTAGGCCATGAATGTTTGAAAAGACAGTGGAAATAATGTGATGGTATATGATTAATGAATGGGGGTGACAGGCGGTAGAGAAATAGTGTAGTAGCTACAGGAAGAGGTTGGGAGAGAGCTGGAGGTGTTAGTGGAGGGTCAGCTTTGATAAAATGTGGAGGCATAGAGGGTAAAGATGTAATGAGATGAGTAGTCGCGGACTTTCCAAGTCCTCACTGCTGTATCCTCTCTTATGTAATCTGTATCCCCTCCCTTTCTCGCCCTCGGTTTGAGTTGCTGAGAGGGCTTGGGAACTGGATTTGTCAAGAGGATAGGCTTGGGACATGGCTGCAGGAGTGAGGCGAGGTTTCAGACATTTCTCATAGTTATCGGTAGCTTGCAATTGATCGGCTGGTCATTATAGGTGTTAGAATTGGGTTATTTAAAAAAAAAAAACTCATGAGATTACTTGTAAAAGGTATAGGCACTAGTTGAGTTGGGGCACTAGGTTCCAGAGTGATACACTTACCACAATTATTGTTCATTAGTGTTAAAGATTGTTTTAATTTTGGGGGAGCTGAAGGAAGAGATTATGGGGATGTTGGGGAATCTATTCTCTAATTTCTGAATTTGAATAATGATTAAGTAGCAGGCTGGCCAAGCACGGTGATGCATGCTTACAGTCCCAGGTGCGGGCGAGCCTGAGGTAGGAGGGTCCCAAGTTTGAGGTCAACCTGGCCTGATACCCTGTTGCAAAATAAAAAGTAAAAAGGGCTGAGGGAGTTAAGTGTTAAGAGAGCCCCTGAGTTCCGGCCCCAATCCTGTGAAGAAACAAACAGAAAACCAAAAACTGTTCTTTTTCTTGCTTTTCAAGTATTTGAATAGTAAAATCATAAATCATTAGGAAGCATAATGCTTTTCTATCAGATCCTTAAAAATAGATTAAGTAAATATTATCAAAACATTTTCTTTCATCATATTTCTTCAGTTAGGGAAAAGTTCTAAAATTTCAGAACTGTTCCTGGGCTGATGATTTAGAAAGATAGGTGTGCTGAGTTTGGAATTATTGTCAGAATTTGACCCCCTTCCTGTCTTTGGGCATATGGTGTGTTTCTTTAGGGATTCTTCATGAAATGTAGAAGGTCCTATCTTGGGAACAGAGTCATAGGGGCTTTTTCTTTGTGTCCATTAGTATTGGTTTCTAGAAGGTTTAATTCTTACAACTTCATATTCTGAAGATTTTTTAACCAAATTAGAGATATTTTTAAACTCTCTTTTAAAAAAAAAGAATTACAGGATGTTTTAAATTTACCAGTGATAGTTGGTCTTTCTGAAGATAGTTTAGACTAGTCTTATGCATATTAATGATGAGCATTTATGTAATTTTTTAATGAAATTATTTTTTCCTTAGGATATTTGACCTACCTGTACCATTCCCTTAACATTCAGTTTTATCTTAGCTATGGAGATATTTCTAGTTTGAACATTTTCTGTTAAGTTAGACTTTGTTTTGGGTATCTCAGATTTTAGACTTGGGAAAGATACTTTCTTGTTTCTGCATGTTTATAACAAGGTGCTATATCACAAAGTCTATCCAAAGATTCTTTATTTGAATAAAAAGTCAGTGTTTTCCTAGGACTTCTAAGTTGAATTATTGGTTAATATGAGAGAGAAAGGGGAGCAGGGAGAGCAGAGAGGGAGGAGGACTCTGCCCTGTTGGTCCTGTACCTGTTCCCGTAGCGTTCAGTCATCACACTGAGGGAGCCTGGCTACTAAGGCGTTGTAATTGCTATTGTGACATAATTGTTGGCTTACTGGCCTAAGCTCCTATTAGACTGGGCTTTTTGAGGACTGACTGTAATTACATCTTTTTGCCTGTGGGTTTTTTTTTAAGCACCTAGTCCAGTGCCTAGATTTAGACTTAGAAACAAACAAAGTGAATCTGTTCCTTGCTTCTAAACTGGAATTTGAGTCTGTATTATCTGTCATGTACAGACACAACAGTGAATGTTTAGTACTTTTTTTTTCTTCTTAGGGAATCAAACTCACAACCTCATGCTTGCCAGGCAGGCGCTGTGCCACTGAGCTTTATTCCTGCCCGGATTTTTAATACTTTTAAAACCTTGAACTTGTGTTATTAATGTCTGTTTCCAACCATAGTTTGTTGTGAAGGGTAAATCTCATCTGTTAATTAGGGGGTTCAGAAGTCATCTCTGGGAGTACGGCATAGTGTTACACTCCTGTAGTCCTAGCTCTGGGTGATTGTGACGGGAGGATTTTAAGTTTGAGCCCAGCCTAGGCAATTTAGTGACTCAGTGAGACTCTGTCTCAAATCTTTAAAAAAAAAAAAAAGTCTAGGAATGTAGTTCAGTGCCAGAGCGCTAGGCTTCATACTGCAGGACTACAAAATGAACCCAAAACATCTCTCTAAGGACTGTTTCTCTGTGGAGGTGTGTGGGGGCTGTAGATTTGTGATTGTCTCATTAGATGGTGAGTTTCTGGGGGTTGAGTCCAATGTGGTGGCCATTACATAAAAGGACACTTAGAACATTTAAAAAAATAAGTACTGTGATGGTCCGGTTGAGCTCAGTGATTGTTCTTGGGAATTTGCCTGATGTTACTAAGATTTTCAATGCCTAAAGCCAGAGCCACAGTGCTGGACTTCAGCCTCACGAGAACAGGGCTCTTCCATGGACTCTCCTGCCTGGATTCTTTTTAGTGTACATTTTGTGGCTTGTACTTCGGAGTGTGTTTGAATATCATCATGGTCATATGTGGGAAGGAGGCCTGCAGCAAGAGCGGGTAACGGGAAGGGGTAAGCTCGGGCGGCTGCTGAGAAAGTCGTCTGTAGTGCTGCAGTTGGTAGGCAGCACAGCATTACAGGAAGGGAGAATCCGCGCATTCTGTGTAGAAGTCGAGATGGGGGCAGCGATGGAGGTGACAGACTAGAGAAAGGGATTCCAGAGAGCTAACTTTGCATCCAAATAAGCATCAGGGCGCACGACCAGGTCTGCCTACAGGCCATGGAGATTTTGATCAAAGATGATTAAGAACATAGTTTAAGCCAAAAACAAGAAGATGCTCTCAGTATCACTCAGGTTTTGGTGCTGTGTAGCTGGGATGCACCCTCCATTTCTCAGTTTTTCTAATTGACTTCTTTGTTCGTAGCTGTAGAACTTCAAAGTTTAATTTTTTTCTTAACATTTAAAAAATATATTAAACCTTACAAATATAAAGTAAGTTTTAATGGTTGTCTATCCTCTTATTTAGTTCCCAAGATGTATTTTTTGAGAGTTTTTCTCTTTTCTATCAATAAACAAGTACTAAGAATATCTGTGGTTCGGAATTTTTATGATTTAAATTTTTTCATGATCACATTTCCTATTAAATTCATCACTTAACGAATAGATTTTGCAAAAATTGCCTGGAGTTATGTTTTTTTCCTGTGAGATTCTTACATTCTAGTCACTGTGAGAGAATTTCCACTTGTATAAATGTTCTCCATTTTGAAGTGAAAGATACTCCCAAGGAGTGAACCTATCAAGAACAGATAGAAAAGTTCCTAAGTACTCTTGAAATAAACCTCAAAAGAAGACTTAGGCATGTGGTAGAAATTTCATTTGTGTTTTAGACTTTAGTTACAGGTTTTTGAAACTCTTGTGCCTAGTGTGTTATGTCTAGCTTGGTAAGTTTTAGTGCTTAAGAAGCTCATGTTGAGAGGAAGTCAAAGGTGACATCACTTTCTGATGGTAGTAGCTTGGTGTTCTTCTTCGGCTTAGTTTGAACCTGTGGTAGCAGAACTAGAGGAGATGGTTCCATTGGTCAGCAGCAGCAGACTTTGCACCTCCACATTTTACACCTAGAGAGGTGGGAAAAATACTTACAGTTATTTTCACCAAGTAGTTATGAATCACTGATAACTGAAAAACAAAAAGGTTTGAAGCTCCTGTTTGCTGCTAATGAATGGCCTCATCTTTAGATTGGAGGTACCAGAGGGCAGGGCCTCAATCTAATTCACTAAGTTACAATGCTTTGCACAGCACCTCGTGTGGAGTGAGTCCTCATAAACAATTGAATGAATGTATGTTGTACACTACATAGTATTTTAGCATATGTTATTTGTAGTATAATTTTAAAGTAACCCTGAGGTACATTGTGAAAAGTCTTATTTTTAGATGAGAAAACAGACTAAGAGAGATTAGGAGGCTTAAATTTCGGGGTAGTGAATAATAGAGACTGAGTCTCAAACCTAGACTTTTTTTCACTTTAAGTTCAACTCTCCTCCATCCTCTCCCTGGCCGCCTCCCTGCCTTTCCTTTTCTGTGTCAGACTCCCTGTTTCTTTCCTCTGGGTCTTGCGCAGTCAAAGAGGGATGTGGGGAATAGAGAGGAAAAAATTATGGTCATCCCATCAGAAACGCTCCCTCTGAGGGGGTAGCAGAAGAATGCATAGGAATGCCCCTGGGGATGACTGCCTGGGCTCTGACTTCAGCCGCTCTGATTGCTGGCTGCCCGACCGTGGACCAGCCCGTCTGTCTGACTGTCTCGGCCCCCACGTCTGTCATGTGTGCAGTGGCTGTAATAGCACTGCAGCCAAAGGGTTACTGTGAGGAGCAAACCAAAGAAAATACTATTTTTGAAGTGCTTAGACAGGATCTAGAAACAGTACGCATTATATAAGGTTTGTTAAACAGAATATGGATGCTTTTCATAAGCTGATAGGCCCTAGAAAGCTGACCATCTCTACCACTGAAGCCTCTAGTGATAGACATTGGGTATGACTGGATTGTTTTATTCTTTTATTTTTGCTGGTTACTTCAGTCATTTGTCTGTTAATTAAACCTCACCCTGCCCTCCACTTTTCAGGTACAGTTATTCTTGTGGAACCACTGTCTTTTTTTTTTTTTTTTTTAAATAAAAGTACAAAAACATATTAACAAACAGACACCAATTAGCATAAAAATAGTACAATCACTACTAATCTATAGACAAGGTGACATGGTCTCAACAGTGGTTATTGCTTTATCCATTGATATCTTCGAAGTGTAAATATATGAACCCATATACAGACATGCAAATTTAGTCAGAAAATTAACCCTCTCAACAACAGAAAAAACACAAAAACCAAAAATCCAAAGACAAAAAACAAAACAGGCAAACAACAACAACGACAACAAAAAAAAAACCACCAATAGTTGCTGCTTTGCATATTGATATCTTCGAAGTGTGTGTTCAGGATAACACATACGGACATACAAGATTGATCAAATAACCCGTCATCGATTATTCCTTAGCATTAAGTGATATAATACAATAGTAGAATCATGTTAGCCCTCCTGTGTATATGTATATTCATATGTACATACATACATTTTTGTCTCTTTCTTTTCTCCTTTCCCTCGTCCCATCTGTTCTTTGTTTTAGAACAGATTTCCTTCATGTCTCTTAGTTTATATTCCCACGCTCAGGTTCTTACACCAGTGATACAATACGTTGCCTGCACATGTATCGCTGATTTATTTCACTTATGAGTATGGACTCCAGTTTTGACCACTTGCCTACAAAGTCCCCAAAACTGTCTTTCTTTATAGCTGAATAATATTCCATTATATAGAAATGCACAATTTTTTAATCCAGTCTTCTGTGGATGGGCACTTGTGTTGCTTCCACATTTTAGCATTTACAAATTGCGCTGCTATAAACATGGGTGCACACATATAAGAGTGATATGATGTTTTCAGATATTCTGGGAAAATACCCAGAAGAGGAATAGCTGGTTTGAATGGAACCTCTAGACCTAGTTTGCTGAGAAATCTCCAAACGGCTCTCCACAGTGGTTGCACCAGTCTGCATTCCCACCAGCAGTGTAATAGAGTCCCTATTTCTCCACAGCCTCGCCAGCATCTGTTATTGGATGACTTTTCCATACTGGCCAATCTTACTGGGGTGAGATGAAATCTCAATGTTGTTTTTATTTGCATTTCTCGAATGACTAAGGATGTGGAACATTTTCTCATATATTTATTTGCCATTTGTATTTCTTTCTTTGTATGTTCTAGATAGAAGACCTTTGTCTGAGGGACAGCCAGCTAGGATTTTTTCCCAATTTGTGGGTTTTCTTTTTACTTTGCTGGTGATTTCTTTAGATGTACAAAAACTTTTCAGTAGGATGAGGTCCCAATTATTGATTCTTTGAAGTGTTTCCCTTGCAGCTTCGTTCTTGTTCATGAACTCTCTGCCT
>PVLD010017543.1:0-41558 GCA_004027595.1 Dinomys branickii
AAGTCATCCAATAACAGATGCTGGCGAGGCTGTGGAGAAATAGGGACTCTATTACACTGCTGGTGGGAATGCAGACTGGTGCAACCACTGTGGAGAGCCGTTTGGAGATTTCTCGGCAAACTAGGTCTAGAGGTTCCATTCAAACCAGCTATTCCTCTTCTGGGTATTTTCCCAGAAGATCTGAAAACATCATATCACTGTTTATAGCAGCGAAATTTGTAATAGCTAAAATGTGGAAGCAACCCAAGTGTCCATCCACAGAAGACTGGATTTAAAATCTGGCATTTTTATATAATGGAATATTATTCAGCTATAAAGAAGGACAGTTTCAGGGACTTTGTAGGCAAATGGTCAAAACTGTAGTCCATACTCATAAGTGAAATAAATCAGCGATACATGGGGAGGCAACGTATTGTGTCACTGGTGTAAGAACCTGAGGGTGGGAATATAAACTAAGAGACATGAAGGTAATCTGTTCAAAAACAAATAACAGATGGGACGAGGGAAAGGAGAAAAGAAAGAGGCAAAAATGTATGTATGTATATATCTATATACATATGTGCAGGAGGGCTAACATGGTTCTACTATTGTATTATGTCACTTAATGCTAAGGAATAGTTCATGACTGGTTGTTCGATCAATCTTGTATGTCTGTATGTGCTATCCTGAGCATACACTTTGAAGATATCAATATGCAATGCAGCAACTATTGTTGGTTTTCTGTTGCTTTGTCTTTAATTCAATTCTGATCATACTGTTATTGTGCTACTTTGTGTCTCTTTCTTAATGCGTTCCCGTTTCTTTTTTTTTTTTTTTTTTCTGTTGTTAATGTAATTCTTTTTCTATCAGACTTTAAAGGAAGGGAAAGAGAGAGAAAAAAAATTATATATATAAAAAAAGTAAGAAAGTAAGTATGTATGTACAGCATATCTTACATAGTTGTACTACTGACTTAGTTCACTTTATAGTAAGCAATAGTTGATGATTAATTGTTTGATCAATTTTGCATGTCTGTATCTGTGTTCCTGAATATACAATTTGAAGTTATCAATATATAAAGCAACAACCATTGTTGATTCCCTGTCACCTTGTCTGTAAATCAGTTTTGATTGTACTATTCTTATGCTACTTTGTGTCTGTTTGTTAATAGGTTTTGTTCTTTTATTTTTAAAATAATAAAAATAAAAGCTAAAAGCAGAGCACACCCTCAAAAAAGTACCCAAAACAAGCAAGGAACCAAACAAAAGCAGAGAGAGAGAGAGAAAAGAAGAGGAAGGGTAAGTAGAAGGGGGAGGAGAAAAGAGGGAGAAGAGGGAGATGGAGAGAAGAAGAAAAAGAAGGAGGGGGAGGAGGAAGAGAAGGAGAAAGAGGAGAAGGAGAAGAAAAGGGGAAAAGAGCAATCACAGAAAGAAAATTGAAATTTTCTCTATAATTTGGTACCTTTGGTTTTCTCCCAGGATCTACAGTTTTAGGGAACTATTCAATTCAAGACATGACCCTGCTCTTACTGGTGGTATAAAGAAGGCAGTCAAATCCCAAATTTGTGCTGGGTGCCATCACCTCGAGGCTGTAGGATTAAGACAGTGATGGCAATTCTGTAATTTTCAAATCCAGAGTTATTCAGCCTGAGCCCGCCCTCTCACCATGGGGGTGGAGACTTAGACCCTCAGTTTAAACTACTCTAGTGGAAACCATACTTATAAGTGAAATAAATCAGACCCACGTGTGTAAACATTGCATTGTCTGCCTGGTATAAGAACCCGAAAGAGGAAATAAAATCTGAAAAGTACAATAGATATTGTGAAAGAGAAAGAAACTGCTCAAAAGGAAAGAAAAACTGGAATGAGATGGAGGAGAAAAGAAAGAAAACAATATAACAGTTGTTGTTGATTTCTTAGCATCTTGTTTTCAAATTGTGTACCATTTTTAACTTTTTAAAATTTTGTATACTCTTTAAAATAAAAAAAAAGATTAAACTGTTCTAGTGGCCTGGCTGCAGCTTTCTGACCATGGCTGTTCCTCACCCAGTCACTGTGGGAGCACAGCACTGGGAGCTCCGAAATGAGATCAACCCAGGGCTGCTCTGAGACTGAGGTTACGTCAAACCCTCACTGAAATGGTGCCCAGCCATTCTCTCCAGAGGGTGCGGACCACCCTTGGAACAGAGTCATTGCTGGCTATTGCAGCATATGGCATCTGCCGGTTTGCTCCACTGCTGCATCCCTCCCTGAGGGCCTCTGGAGGATCCCGCTTTTACTTTTTCTCCACACATTCAGTCTTCCTTTGCCAAGAGTGAGCGAGCTAAGGTCCACAAAGGGAGAGCAGATACTGGCTCTGTCTTTCTCTGTGCTGTGTTCTGCCTCTTCAGTTCCTCCGTACCCTCCAACTTTCCCACCAGACGTTCCCAGGGTCCTGAGGAACCACCGCCCTCCTCTATTTCCTGTGCCCTGGTTGTTATTTTCCAGTGTTTGGATTCTCATTCTTGAAGGGGCTGAGCTGTTGGTTCACATTGTGCCATGTTTCTCTGTAGCTGGGGCTGTGGTCTTTGGGATTTTTCTTTTCTTCCCCAGAAGTCCATCTCCTCCAGTCTGTATTCTGACTCGTGGAGACGCTTTGCCCCTGCTGCTCACCGTTCCTCCACCTCTCTAACCCCTCACTAAGCTTCAACTGCACTATTTTACGTCTCTCCTTTTTTTCTTGAGATTGACTAAGAAGGTTCTAATTTTATTCTTTCAAGGATCCAACTCTTTGAAATACTGGTTCTTCGCATTTTTTGGTTTCAATTTTATTAACATTTGCTCTATTTTTATAATTTCCTTCCTTGTTCTAGCTTTAGGTTTGAATTGTTCTTTTTTTAGGACACTGAGGTTCATTTTTATGTTAAGTTTGCTCTGTTTTTTAAATGTGGCCATTTGCAAGTATAAATCACCTCTTGGGACTGTGTGCACTGTGTCCCATATGTTCTGGCATGCTGTATTGGCATTACCATCTCTTTCTAGAACCTATCTAATTTCTTCCATTACTTCTTCAGTGACCCACTGATTATTCAAGAGTGTACCATTGAATTTCCATGTGTTTGTCTAATTTCTGTGGTTTCTTTTGCTAATGATTTATAGTTTCATTGCAATATAACCTGTCACTATGCAGGGGATCATTTCCATTCTTTCGCATTTATGTAAGCATGCTTTATTAGCTAGCATGTGGTCTATCTTAAAGAAAGTCCCATGTACTGCTGAGAAGAATGTCTATTCCATTGTTGTTGGGGGAAACACACTGTACATTTCTATTAATTCCATTTTTTCACAGATTTTTTAAACCAATTTTTTTATTGTTGATTTTTTGGCTTGTTGATCTATCTACTTGTGACAGTGTAGTATTGCAGTACCCCTTATAATTGTGGTGATGTTTATCTAAATTTTTTATGTTCATTCATGTCTGTTTCATAAACTTCCTGTGTGTCAGTGTTTGGTGACTACATTGTTGCTGTTTCTATCACACCGTCCCCTAACCAATCTGTAAAGCTCCACTTCACCTGCTCTGATCCACTTTCTTGAGAAATAGCACAGATACTCCTGCCTGCTCTGTGGTGTTACAGAAAAGATTGTTTTCTCGCTTTCAAATTTTATTTATTTATTTATTTATTTTTTATTTATTTTTTTTTTTTTTGGTACCAGGAATTGAACTCATGACCTTGAGCTTGCCAGGCAGGCACTGTGCCACTGAGCTCTATCCTGGACCCCTCTTTTTCAAAATTTAGTCTCTGAACTTATTTTTGTAATGTGTCTTGTATACAGCATAGAGGAGACTTTGTTTCTTGATCCATTCTGTCAATCTGTGTCTTTTGATTTGGATTTGAGACTCTTGACACTGATAGTTATTAGTGAAATGCAGGGACTTGTTTCTGTCCCTGCATTATTTTCTTGCTACTGGTGTCCTCGCTCTGACTCTCGCTTAGCTGCTTCCGATGCCTAGTACAGTCGGTTCACTAAACCCCTCTGGGGCACTGTTGCCTTTATTGTCTCTTTCTAGATTATCCTTGAGAAGCTTTTGGAGTGCTGGTTTGGTGGTCATAAATTTCTTAATTTACTCTTTGCCATGGAAATACCATATTTCTCCATCAGTTTTGAAAGATAGTTGTGCAGGATACATCAGTCTGGATTAGAAGGCTTTTTTCTTTTTAAATATTGAAATATTTTGATCCACGTTCGCCTAGCCTTTAAGGTCAGTGTTGAGAAGTCTGATGTAATTCTAATGGTTTAAGAGTTACAAGTGACTTATTGCTTTTTCTTCTAACCATGTTTAAGATTAGGCTCCAGTGTAGAACCTCCGGAATTTTGAGTATGACATGTCATGGAGAAGTGCTTTTAAAATCATGAGTACTTGGGGTTCTTGCACCTCACTGTTTATAATTTAAATTCTTTCTCCGTATTTGGAAGTTCTCTGCTATTATTTCTGTAAAGACTTTCATGTCATTTATACTGTCTTATGAATGTTAACTAATTCCAGTTGATGTTAGATTAGTCTTCTTTGCCTCATCTAATAGCTCTTTGATCCGTTTTGAGGTTCTCTGGTTGTTTTTAGGTATCTCTGGAAATTGGCCCCCAGCATCAGCCCTCTTTTCTGGTTCGGACACTCTATCCTCACAGTAGTTATTTCTGCTGCCTCTAATTTATAATCTCTTGGATTTCTGTTTGGAAAATTTTTGTGAGCTGAAATTCATTAGTAAGCTTGTTATCTAAGTTTTATACCTTTTTTTAGCTTATCTAGATTTTTACTGGTGTCTTCTCTAAACTGGCTGATTATTTTGCATACTAAGTATTATGTGTTCAGTGATATCTCCTTTGAGTTTGCGAATCACATTACTGATCTGTTTTAATCTCCTCTTTCATCATTTTCATAAATTCTGTGTGTGGCTTCTTCATTTCTCCTTCTCAGCTCCCAGTCTGTGACACTCTGGTAATAGCAACTAAATCAACAGGAATAGCATTTAAAATAAACGGGGTACTGACATCATGAGAACCAAAACTGTGCACCATTAACCATGGGCAGTGCATCTATAATCATTGTACTAACACAATGGTTGTATAAACAACAAATAAGACACACAACAAGCACCTTCTAAATGCAGCAACTACATCTCTACCAAGAATCAACAGTAATATCGTAGTTAACTAATAACTAAATATCAAAATATTAATAAAGCCTGATGGTTATATAGGAAAGACTAAGGCAGTGAAATGAGAGAATAAAATTATAAAGAAATAGTAAGTTAAGCAATGGAGGGTGAGAAGGGGAGAGACAGAGACAAAAGAGCTTACTAAGAAGTAAAGGGAAACTGATAGAATTAGATGAAGTTAAATAACAGAAAAATGAATGGCAAAAATCAAACCCCCAAAAACCAGTGAAAAAGATGGAAAAGAGAAGAAATCAATCCAGGGAAAAACCTCCTCTGTTTATCTGAATGAGTTATTTCTTTCCAGAAGCCACAGTTTTTTTTCCATCAGGTCACAGTTTTCTCCTTCTAGCTTTACCGCCCGGACTTTTGTGAGGTGCCTTCCTCCTACTCCAGAGGCCACCACACCTGTTTGCCCCGAGGTGCAGCAGCCATCCAAGCTAAAAGGGGCCCTTGCTCACACTGATAGGCAGGAAAGGAAATGAGACCTCTGCTCTCCGCTAGGTGCAAGCAGCACAGCAGAGGTTCAGGCAGTCCTGCTTATTTCATGCCAGTAGCCTCAGAATCAGCCCCCTCTGAATGCCACATATGTGGTGTTTGGCTTCCTAGCACGTCCTTCCTGGCCTGAGCTTAAATTCTCAGATCAATGTCTAACTTGCTCCTTAGCCACGACTGTTTTCCTCAGCTTGTTCTCATCCAAACAGTGTGAGCGCGTAACACGGGGGACCCTGAAGTGAAGTTTGGACTTCGTAGCTTCTCTGTGGCCGACTCTTATATAATCAACCCTTACTGGTTGCTTGATTAAACACCGTCTCACAATATGGCAGACATTGACCTAGATTCCTTCTCCAACTGTAGCCTGCTGTGTGAAAGAAGACATTTCTGGAGTAAAACCGCACACTGTATTCACAGTTTACAACAGCTGTGGGCTTTTCTTAGCACAAGGACTGCCGGTTCAGTCTGCTGTTTCTTCTGGGAGCTCCCAACCCCGGGGGTCTTACCTTGCCTCTGTGGAAACAGGGTCCCGTCCTTGAGAGCCAGGCTGTACTTTCAGAACGCTTCATGCTTTTCTCTGCATTGTCCATTTTTCCTCCTTCTCTCTATGTTCTAATTTTCCTGTCAGTTCTCTCCTAATTCTCATTGATCTGGTTTTTTTTCTTCACCAAGCTCTGATTTTCCAGGTGTCTGGATTCCATGACCAGAGAGGCTGTATTTGGCTCTACCATTTTGGTCTTTCAAGGTAAGTGTTTTGAAATTTGGAATCAGATATGTATAGTTTGAATTCTGGCTTTTTATTTATTAACTCATGCTCCTTCTATTTATTAGAACAGGTTGTTCCTATACTATTTCTTCATCTGAGAAAAATTACATATGCTTATATTGCCTACTTCACTGGACATTTTTCCTGTCAACCAAATAAAATGGCAAAGTTACTTAGCAAAATAATTAATTTATATCAAGAAAATAACATATGATGCTGTTCCTGGTTTTCTTTTCCTGTTTTAGTTATTATAACAAAACTGATTGGAAAACAAAAACAGATTTGAAATCCTATGAAGAGACAGAATTACCTGAACATGCACTAAAAACTTATTCTGTGTAGACACGTATTCACAAATAAAATAATATCCACTGACTCTAATTTAAAAGGACAGGCTGTGGAGCTCATGATTTTATATTTTATCTTTTCTTAACAAGAGTTACTAATAGTAGTAACTCTACCATTACTCTTTTTATCCCTTTCTCTGGACTCCAATTTCAACAGAATTGCTCACCTGCAGCATTTATAAAAATTAAATGTACATTTTTAATTTCAGTAAATAAGAGCTTATAAATATTTTTTCCACCCCTCTGATATAGATAGTTAAGAAAATATCAATTTAATTATTAGAAGGTACAAAGAAAAGAAAATAAAACTTGCATGTTTGAGGAACTTCCATAAAAAATGTAATTTCCAAAGAAACAGGTAATATTTATAAAAATATTTGCAAATAAATACAGCTGCTTTTTTATTTTACTCTTAAACATGCACTTTGAAATGCCTCAGTGGAAAGTATGTGCACAAAGGCTGTAATAAACTGTAGTATGCGTCCCTGTCACATAAAGCATTCTTTGTATGTTAGTAAGTGTATTTATTATTTTTCAATTAATTTTAAAAATAAAAGAATGAAAACATAGCAGACATCCATTTACAAAATAGCATAAGAGTAATACAAGCAATATTAATGTCCAGACAAAGTGGTACAAAATTAACAATGTTTGTTGTATTACATATTGGTATCTTAAAAGTCGTTTTTTAGGAAAACAAGTAGAGACATGCAAGATTGATCAAATAATTAATCATTAAATGTTCATTTCAGTAAAGTGATACAAGTCAGTAGTGCAGCTATGTTAGCTATCCTACACATATCTCCTTTCTTTTCCCTTTTCCCTCATCCCAGTTGCTCTTTCTTTCTTTATTTTAAAAATAAAAGAATATAAACTCAAGTAACACAAAAACAATAAGAAAATACAAAAATTGTGGGGAAGCTAGTAGGGGATTGACAATGAATGTTGTTTTACATAATATCATCTTCACATTTGTTTCTCAGTTATCTCAAAAACAATGAAGGAAATACACAATTATACAGAAGATAGTATGGGATTAACAATGGCCGTTGTATTACATAATGTTATCTTCACGTTTCTTACTCATTTGTAAACCAGAATAACACAAAAACAATAAAGGAAACACAGAATTGCAGAGCAGATATTGGGGAATTAAAAATGGATGCTGTATTACAAAATGATGTCTTTTGTTATTCAGTTATACAAATAATGGCACATTTGATTAGTCCAACAGTTTTCTCCACCCTCATATCCATTGTTCTCTCACTCAATCAGTCATTTTCCCTTTGATAATAACTGTAATTTTTGGTTTATTTACTCCCTCAGGCTCTCACATTGGGAAACTACATGGCTGCTTCAAATTATGCTGTAACAAACATGGGTGCATTCAAATTATTATGTCACTGGGTTGAAAAGGACCCATCCTCAAAGACGGTACATAGGCAGGGAACCAAATACACTATGGTTATACCCAATTGATAGGCCCTCAAGGCCCTTGGGGGTCTGGTCGGGTCTGTGGGTTCGGCCCCACAGCCCGCCAGGCTCCACCTCAGTGAGGTGTTCCTGGGAATCTGGTGGAGTCTGAGGGGTCGCCCCCGCAGACTGCCCAGCTCCACCCCAGCAAAGTGCTCCTGGTGGCCTAGTCAAGTCTGCAGGGTTTCCCCCATGATAACCCAACGAGGCACTCCTGGGGGCCTGGTCCAAGTCTTCAGGGTCCCCATGTAGACTGCGGGGAACCCTCCAACTCAATTCTCATTTCTAAATTTTCCTGGTACCAGGGGAACCCCCCCTCTTCCTCTTGTCATTCTCATGTTGTTATAGGCGAGTATCTGGATGACAATCCTGTGGTAGGACCCATCTCCACTGCTTTCCCGGTCACCTTCCAGGCTGGGCTTTCTCCACTCCAGTTTTGGCCCAGTTCTCAGAATTTCACTGTCCTCTTGCCGAGTCGGGAGGCTTCTGTGAGCACGGGTCCCCGAAGCCGAAGCTGTGAGGAGAGGAATGCGGGAGCGGCCGAGGGTGTGCGTGGAGTGGTGACTCCCCCTTTCTTCTCCTCTTCCTCTAACTGCACCATTGCGGTCGCCCGAGCTGTTTTCCAGGAAGGAGTCTCGTTTGCTCCTTGTGAGGGTTTCAATTCTCATTTCAAATCCTTTGATGCTGAGCACAAGTGGTCTGAAGTCTCCCCCCACTCGTGCTCACTGAGGTAGTTCAGGCTGTGTACTAAGTTTAGTTAATAGTTTTGGGAGACAATTGGTGGAGTTTCTCAGGTCTTCTCTGTAGAGTACGTTGTCATCTCTCAATCTCCAGGACTGCTGTTTTTTGTATATCTTATCTCTGCGGGTTGATACAAAGTTCATATTTGCAAACGGTATGGAGTCCCTCTCAGTGCTCATATTGGTAGCAAGCCTCAGCCCTCCAGTTCATCATTTACATGGCTGCTTTTGTGAACTGTGGTTGTTGCTCCTCTTCTGGGTCGTGCACCAAGGATCTTGGAGGGCTGGCACTGGGGGCAGCAGCCGAGGGAGAGGGACCCTGGGGGAGGGGGACCATTGGGCACAGTGCCTCTCCTCAGGCCCCGTGTGGAGGAACTACACAGTCAGTGGTGGCTCTGAGCTCACTGCAGCGTGAACGCACCTGGCAGAGACTCCTCATGTGCCTGGCAGAAGCTACACACACACCATAGCAGCGGGGCCCCACCCTGCGGCTCATGCCGCCCGAGTTCAGGTCCATTTTGTGTCCTTTCTGCTGCTACTCGCTCCACTCTTCAAGTCAGTGCTCTGAGATCTCCACAGCACTTCCGAATTGCTGCTGCTCCCTCCCTGGGCTTCTATTCTGGTTTTGTCCAGCCCGCAGATCCAGCTGTGCCATGGCAGCTGCCCGAATGGCTTCTCTGGGAGGGGTCCGGTTTGCTCTTTCTGATGGCCTCAACTCTCATTTCAGCACCTTACTGCAGCCAGGAGATCCACTTCTCTCCTTCTTGTCCTGCTGATGTTCCTATAATCCGGTGTTTGGGTGGCGATCCTCCAAGAGGACCTTTCTCTGTTGCTTACCCAGCTGCCATCTTCCTGGAAGTCCTCAGTTGCTCTTTACTTTTGAACAGTTTCTTTCATTTCACAATGTCTATCATACCTCCTAGTTTTTATTCACGCTTTCAGTTTCTTACTCTAATGAGACAGTCCGTTGCAGGTCTAATTTATTAAACTAATGAGTATGGTCTCTAGTTGTGATCATTTACCTGTAACAGCCTCAAGTTTATCTTTCTTTATAGCTAAGTAATATTCCATTATATAAAAATACCACAATCTTTTTATCCATTCCTTACTGGATAAACATTTAGGTTGCCTCCATGATTTAGCTATTAGAAAGTGTGCTGCTATAAACATGGGTGCATATGTATCACTGTGATATGATGTTTTCACATCTTCTGGGAAATTACAAAGAAGCGGAATAGCTGGGTTGAATGGAACCTCTAAACATAGTTTGCTGAGGTATCTCCAAACTCATTGCCACAGTGGTTTAGCAGTGGAGAAGAGTTCCTATTTCTCCACAGTCTTGCCAGCATTTGTTATTGGTTGATTTCTTAATGATAGCCATTCTTACTGGGGTAAGTTGAAATCTCAATGTTTTAATTTCCATTTGTCAAATGACTAATGATGTTGAACATTTTTTCATGTATTTATTTGCAATTTGTATTTCTTTATCTGAGAAGTGTGTGTTCATCTCAGATACCCAGTTTTAGATTGGGTCTTTGAATTTGGGATGCTGATGTTTTGTAATTATTTATATGTTCTCAATAGAAGACCTTTGCCTGAGGGACAGTCAGCTAAAATTCTTTCCCAATTTGTATGTTTTCTTTTTACTATGCTTGTGATTTTTTTATACGTGCAGAAACTTCTCAGTAGGATGAGATCCCAGTTACTGATTCTTTGAAATATTTCCTATGGGGTTTGGGTTTTTTTCATGAACTCTCTGCCTACCCCTATGTCTTCAAATTTTTGCCTAATTTCTCTTCCAACAAATTTAGTGTTTCTGTTTTAATATTGAGATCTGTGATCCATTTTGACTTGAGTTTGGTGCATGGTGATAGACTTGGGTCTATTTTCAGTCTTTTGCAAGTGGCAAGCTAATCTTCCCAGCACTACTTATTACACAGAATATCTTCCTTCCAGGGAGCTTGTTTGGCATCTTTGTAAAATTTTATGTGGCTGAGTGTGTTTGTGTTTCTGGCTGCTTCCTCCAGTCAGTTCCACTGATCCTCAGGTCTGTTTTTTAGCCAGTAGCAGATTGATTTTATTACCGTAGCTTTGTAGTATAGTTTCAGGTTAGGGATTGTGATTCCACCTGACTTGTCCTTGTTGCCCAGGATTCCTTTTGCTATTCTGGGTCTGTTGTGGTGCCAGATGAACTTTAGGAATGTTTTCTCTAGATCTGTGAGGTATGCTAACGGTAGTTTAATGGGAATTGCATTGAATCTGTACAACAATTTTGGTAGTATGGCCATTTTCACAATGTTGGTTCTTCCTATTCATGAGCAAAGAATAATTTTCCATTTACTGAAGTCTTCTTCGACCTCTTTTTTCTGTGTACTGTAGTTTACATTGAATAGATCTTTTACTTCTTTTGCTAGACTGATTCCTAAATATTTCAATTTTTTGTATGATCTTATGAAAATTATGGTTTCCTTAATTTTTCTCTCAATCTGTTTGTTGTTTGTGTACAGGAGTGCTATTGATTTTTGAGTGTTGGCTTTGTATCCAGCTACACTGCTGAATGTGTTAATTAATTCAAGGAGTTTTCTGGTTCAGTTTTTGGGGTCTTCCACATAGAGTATCATTTGTCATCTCCAAATAGTGATAATTTCACTTCTTCCTTTCCTATCCTTATTCCTTTTATTTCTCTCTCTTGTCTAATTGCTCTGGCTAATGCTTCCAGAACTATGTCGAATAGGCATGGTGACAGTGGATATCCTTGTCTTTTTCCTGACTTTAAAGTGAAAGCTTTCAGTTTTTGTCCATTTAGTATGATGTTGGCTGTTGGTTTGTCATAGATGACTTTGATCAGATTGAGGAATAGGCCGTCTATGCCTGTTTTTTCTAGGGTTTTTTACATGAATGCATGTTGGACTTTATCGAATGCTTTTTCCACATCTATTGAGATGATCATGTGGTTTTTATCTTTGGCTCTATTGGTATGTTGTGTTGCATTAATTGATTTACAAATATTGAGCCATCCCTGCATTCCTGGAATGAATCCAATCTAGTCATGGTGTATAATTTTCCTTATGATTTGCTGCATTCTATTTGCTAGTATTTTATTGAGTATCTTTGCATCTATGTTCATTAGGGAGATTGGTCTGTCTTTCTTGGTTGGGTCTTTCTCTGGTTTTGGTATCAGTATAATACTCATATCCAGAAATAAGTTAGGGAGAATTGCTTCCTTTTCAATTTCATTAAAGAGTTTCAGTAGTATTGCTATTAAATCTTCTCTGCATTTCTTGTAGAATTCTACTGTGAATCCATCAGGACCTGTGCTTTTCTTTGTTGGCAAGCTTTTAATCATATTCAATCTCATTAATTGATGTTGGCTTCATCAGGATTTTTATATCTTTTGACTCAACCTTGGTAATTCATACATATCTAGGAATCTGTCCATTTCTTTTGAATTTTGTATCCTATGGGAATAAAGATTTTCAAAGTGGGCATTAATGATCTTTTGTATTTCTGTAGGATCTGTAATGATTTCATCCTTTTCATTCCTTGTTGCATAAATTTGATAAGGTTTCTTATTTGATTAGGTTGGCTAGGGTTTATCAATTTTATTTATTCTTACAAAGAACCAGCTCTTTGATTTATTTACTTTCTGTATAGTTTTCTTCATCTCAATTGCATTAATTTCTGCCCTGATTTTGATAATCTCCTCCCTTTTTGGGGATTTCGGCTTGACTTGTTCTTCTTTTTCTAAAATTTTGAGATAAAGCATTAGGTTATTTATTTGTTTTCTTTCTATTTTCCTTATGCATGTGTTCACCACTATAAATTTCCCTCTTAGGACTGCTTTCATTGCATCACACAGATTCTGATAAGTTGTATTTACATTTTTGTTTGTTTCTAGGTGTTTTTAAAATTTCTTCTATGACCCATTGGTTGTTCAGTAGGTTTTTATTCAATTTCCAAGTTTTGATGGAGTTTTTGAAGTTCATTTTATCATTAATTTCCAAATGCATTGCACTGTGGTCAGATAATATGCATGGGGTAATTTCTTATCTTCTGCACTTAGTTAGGTATGCTCTATGAAGTAGAATGTGGCCTATTTTAGAGAAAGTTCCATGAGCAGCTGAGAAAAATATGTGTATTCTGATGTTGTGGTGTTGAACACTGTATACATCTCCTAAGTCCATTTGTTCACATATTTGGTTACAATCTGTTATTTTCTTGCTGATTTTTTGTCTAATTGACCTATCCCTTTGAGTCAAAGGGGTATTTAGATCCCCCATTACAATAGTGTTATTAATTATTTGATTTTTCATGTCTATTAAGATTTGTTGGGTACTATATTTGATGCATACATGCTTATCATTGTTATCTCATTTTCTTGTAATTTTCCCCTAACAAGTGTGTAGTGACCTTCTTTATCTCTTTTGATTGTTTTTGGTTTGAAGGTTAAATTGTCTGCAAACATAATAACTACACCTGCTATTTTCTAGGTTCCTGTTGCATGGAGAATTGTTTTCTATCCTTTGATTTTCAGTTTATAGATTTCCTCTTAAGTAAAATATGTTTCCTGTATACAGCATTTTGTCAGATTTTGTTTCTTAATCCACTTTTCTAGTCTGTTTCTTTTGACTGTTGAATTGAAGCCTTTTACATTAATGGCTATAACTGATATGTGTTGATTTATCTTTGTCATATTATTTACTTGCTGTTGGTTTACTACTTTGCTATTTGTTTTTTTTTTGTTTTTTTTTTTTTTTTTTTTTTTTTTTTTTTTTTTTTTTTTTTTTTTTTTTTTTTTTTTTTTTTTTTTTTTTTTTTTTTTTTTTTTTTTTTTGGCGGTACTGGGGATCGAACTCAGGACCCTGTGCTTGCTAGGCAAGCGCTTATTCCACTGAGCTATATCCCCAGCCCTTTGCTATCTGTTTAGTTGCTTGCTGTGTTTGAGCATTCCTTTTTATTATTCTTAAAATTGTGGTCATTTTTTTCTCTATCTAGAATATCTTTTAGTACTCTTCATAAGGCTGTTTTGGCACTCATGAAGTTCTTCAGTTGCTCTTTGTTGTGAAAATATTTTATGCATCCATTAAATTTGAAGAATTGTTTTGCAGGATACATCAATCTTGGTTGGAAGCTCTTGTAGCTCAGAACCTGTAATACATCACTCCAAGCTCTTCTCAATTGGATAGTTTGTGTTGAGAAGTCTGCTGTGATTCTGATGGACTTTCCTTTACAGGTAGGTGATCTGCTTCTTTACTCTAGCAGCTTTTAACATTTGGTTCTTTTGCTGCATATCTGGGATCTTAATTATTATGTCTGGGTATGGTTTTATTTTGATTATGGCTGCTTGGAGTTCAATATGCCTCATTTACCTGTACATCAGATTCCCTTTCCATGCTTGGGAAATTTTCTATTATTTCTGTAAATATTCTTTTTATGTTATTTGTGTTACCTCCTGCTGTTTCATTGACTCCTATTAGTCTTACATTATTCCTCTTTGTCTCGTCTTGCAGCTGTTGAATTGATTTTTCCTCGTTCCCTTCTACTTTTAAGAGATCCTTCCTTTCACAATTGCTAGTTGCCATGCTGTCTTCAAGATCTGAAATTCTATCTTTGACTTCATTCAAGCAGCTTTGCCAGCTTTCAATGGAAGTTTTGATTTGCTGGACATCTTTTTGAATCTATTTCATCCATTCTCATTCAATCCTATATTGTTCATTTAATGTTTCCATCAGTTTCCTATGTTCATCTTATATATATATATATATATATATATATATATATATATTCATCTTATATATAGATAGATATAGATAGGTCTTCTCTAGATGTGCAGAACATTTATTTCATTATTATTATCATTTTGTTTTTTGCCTGAGAGATTATTTCTGATCTAATGTCTTCTATGGACAGATGGAGTTGTTTCTTTACTTCCACTGCAATTATTTCAAGAATTTGAGGTTTGTGTTTACCAAGTTCTCCTATGTCGATGTCCCTTAGACTTGTTCTAAGGGGTAGAGTTCTGAGATTGCATTTTAATCCTTCCTCTTGTCATGTTTGATGCTTCAGGCAGAGCACTCAGTCTCCCTCTTCCCTGGCAGCTCAGAGAAGGTAACTAGTGTCCCTAGTTTTCCTGGTGGTCAGGCTTGCCCCTTAGAATCTGCTGAGATGAGCTGCTTAGCCTGGGGTCTTCTGGAGGATGGTGAAGTGTACCTTATTCTCCCAGCTCTTAGAAGGAAACTGTGATGTCAGCATATTGCACACCATCTGATCCAGTGTCCCCCAGCAGCTCAGGGCATGTGTATGACCCAAAAGCAGACTATACCAGTAGCGTGATCACAGACCACTTGATCCTGTGTCCTCAATCAATTCAGTGCAGACAGAGCCCAGACATGAACCACAGGGTCAGCAATACACAGACCACCTGACTCAATGTCTCCAGGCATCTCAAGGCACACACCAAGCCAGATGTGGGCCACACTGGTGGTGATCATGGACCGCCTGTTTCTGTGACCACCAAGAGGTCAGGATGCACACAAAGCCCAGACACAAACCATTGTGTCATCAGTTCATGGACCACCTGCTCTGGTACCTCAGGTGGTGCAGGGAGGATCCAAATATGAACCTCAGTGTTAGCAGTTTGTGGGTCTTCTGAATCAGAATCTCCTAGAATCTATTTATTATTATGTAATTGAGAATCATACCATGAAAAGATTATTATTCATAAATCTTTTAGTTCCCAGTGATTATTTTTATTCTGCTGATATTGGCAAAGATTGGATTTCTCCTCTGGAAAGTTACAGCAGCTGATATACAACCTGCATGAATTTAAGACTTCTGTGCCTTATTTTGTTCGTGACTATCTATAAGGTTAAGCACAGCCCTCAAAGAATAAATAATTGTTTTGATAAATATTTATTGAATATATGTAAGAATCCAGTTTAATGATTTCTCTTGTTTCCATGATATTCTTTAGTGGTTGGAGCATTCATTTCAGTTTCCTTTAAAGTCTGTGGTCTCATAGTTTCATCCTGGAGTGTTTGGGATTTTTTAGAAACTACAGTCTTTTCTTACTTGTTTTATACACCTAACTTCCGAGAGAACAGACTGTATGCTTACTACAACTTTTATAGTTGTTTTGGTAATTTAAACTAATTTTTTCATATTATATTGTTGCATCCCTACTTCTTCAGTCAGGTTTTTTTGTACTTACAATTTGTAATAACTGTGAATAACTGCTTAAATATACACCCAGTGGAGGCTGAATTTTTTCTTCAGCAGAAGTAGTTTGATTAGAATTTTGTTCAGACCACAAAGAATCATGTACACATAATAGAATCATGTAGCAGGAACTTATTGTAAGTCCTTAGCCTTCTATTTAACAAAAAAAAATTGAAAAAGGAATAAGAAAGAGCAAGAGAGGTGTGATTATGTTCAAGGCTACAGGACTCTGTAATAGGGTTTTTTGAAGAGGTAATTTTAAAATGTGTTTATATGAACTGTTTGTTTACATTTATTTAATTAAAAAAACACTGTTTTGTGTTTGTTGTAGAAACTTAATCAGCATTTTGAACCAGGCTAGCTTTTTATTTTGTACTTAAAATTCTGGTACTGACACTTCCCTGGCTAAATATAAGTGAAGGTTTGTGTGCACAATTCAAGTGGACTGTAAACTGTTGGTATATTCAGTGACAAAATTCTGAACTTATAATGTCTATGGCATGATGTATTTTTATCTTACAGAATAAATCAATTATTTATATTTTTCTCTTGATAAATAACTGTATGAAATTTGTCTCTTGAATATTTTTCTTCTCTTGTACAATATTCTGACATCTTACCAGCATTTGTCTTACCAGGTTTTTGTTGTTTTCTGTTCTGTATACTAGTATCTAAAGACCACAGAAATTGAATACTTTGATGTATACAGAGTGCTATGGGTTTTGAAATTTGTGGGCACAGATTTAGAAGATCACCATTTACAAATAAAATATTTTACGTCTAAAAAAAATAAAGTCTGTGATCTTGTCTACTTAAGTATGGATATTTTTACACATGATCTAGCATTTGAAGTAGTACATTAAAATAGAATAAAATTTCTCTGGGAGAAGAATTAAGAGTTCAGTTTATCTTGTCACTGTTAAAGAAAAAACAACTACCTCAGTCATAATTTGCATTAAATTAGAAGGTTCTGGGCTTTCCTTTAGGGGAAGAATTCATAAAACAATGGAGCAGGCCATGATCCCAGAAAAATCACTCTGTCCACAGTGCACCCCAGCTCATCACCCTGACTCAGGAGCGCAAGCACCATGCCCACCCCTCCCATTACAGTTCCATGTGAAGTGTGGACTTCAGACAAAGGTAGAAGAAGAGCAATGCCATAGCAAGGCCTGTAATCTCCCTCACTGGTCACCTGTGACTGTTTTAAATCTGTGGAAAAAAATCCTGCTGTATCTGTAAGGCAAACCCATGTACACTTATTATACAGCTTTCCAAGCAGCGAATAAATTTTGGGTCTTTGCCTCAAACTACAAACATCGTCTTCTTGCAAATCTTCAAACTGCCACTCAGATTCAGAGGTTTTCATCTTTTTATTCCTGCTAAGCCCATTTCAGTGTAATTCACTACTTTATGCCCTTATACACAAATGTAAGTATAATCACAAAAATATGCAATTTTATTTAGAGAAGAGAAGTAATTTACAAATAATTTATGAACAGTCAAAATAGAGCAAGCTTTTAACACTTGATAAGTAAAGGATAAGTCAAGTTTGGAGCAATTGATGAAGTAATTGAAATTAAGATTTGTAGGTTGATTTTTTTAATCTCAGAATATTCAGTTCACCAATGGCAGTTCCCTTGCTTTGTATTAAATGTCTCAGTACTTAATCTGATATGTTAGGCAATGATATTATATCTGTCTGACCTGATATTCTGGTCAGAAACTTAATTTTCTAGGATATGAGTTCTTTGTTTGCTTGAAGAAATCATTCTCAATATTGCATTCAAGTCTCAAAATGCATACCTGACCCCACTGAAGACTTGCTAAGCATGCTGGTATAATGCTCTCCTTGGAACTGTCTATGGTTTCAGATAATTTTTTTAATGTTATGAATAAAAGATATATTATCTGTCATTCTTCTCCCTCTCTGTCACCTTATTCTAGATGGACTGAAAAAGATATAATGACTCTGCCTCACTGAACTTACTTTTCCTGTCTATAATGCAAAATAAAGTTCTAAAGGTAAATCTATATTTTTTAGCTTCTTGTGGCACTTAAACCAAGGTTAAATTAGGCAGTGACATTTGGTATTAATTATAGTTGTTTAATATTCTCCACAGGTAGCTTTTGAAATAAGTAAAATTTCCAAGAATAATTACATGATGATTTTAAAACAAAGATACAGGAACTTACATATCAAATGTCTTCTTTCCAGCTAATTACCTTGGATAAATAGCAGCATTACTGTCATAATTACCTATAAACTGTAGTAACAAAAAGAGACTTGTATCAATTTAAAATGTAGTTCTACTAATAAAATAATATGGCCTAGTACAAGATATTTAAACATTCTGCATCTCAACTTAGGTATTTGTGTATGACCAATTGTTACAAAAGATGACACAGCTTCCTACGCACATGCCTTTGTGTAAGTTCCCTCCCACCCTGAATCTAGCCTGGCCTTGGGAATTCTTTACAGCAAGAGAATACAATGGATATGACATTATGCCAGATCTAGGAGGAGGCATTAAAGGGGTTTTGCAGATTTCATTTTTATCTTCATGAAATGAGATCACTGTGCTCTGTGGCCTGTTGTAGGATGAGAGGTCATGCAGAAAAGCGGTACTTATGCTGATGGCTAGTAAGCAGAGAGGGGAGCGAGGCCACTGCAGACTTTCTGGAGTAACCAAATGGGCCTGCATGTAACTGACCCAGGCACTGCATAGCCCACACAGACTGCTGATAGGCAGTCACGGGAATCACAACTACTCTAAGTCATTACGTTTTGAAGTGGTTTATTAAAGAGCAAAACTTAACTAAACCACTTCTGATGGGATAATAACAATACTTATATGACAGGTTGTTTCTTAAGAGTATGTGAACATGGACACACATATTTAAAATATTTTTGGACCAAATAAATGCTCAGTAGACGTAAGTTACAATTATTATTACAAAACAATTGTCCTGGAAGAGGACAACACTGTTCTACACATGCAAATTCTAGAAGTTTGTCTGCAATTTCCACACATTATTTCAAAATATGAGATAAGTATTAAATGAAAACATGAACTCCAGAAATTTGAAACCTACTTTTTTTTTAAAGACAAAAGAATGGAGACATATAAACCAGAAGAACACAAAAACAATACAGGAAATACAAAATTATACAGAAGATAGTAGGGAATTAGCACTGGATGCTGCATTACATAATGTTATCTTCGCATTTCTTAACACAAAAACAATAAAGGAAATATCAAATTGTAGACAAGATAGTAGGGAATTAACACTGGATGCTGTATTACATAATGTTATCCTCACATTTGTTACTCAGTTATACAGATGATGGCTCATTTGATTAATCAATTTTCTCCACCCTCATCTCTGTTGTTCTACTTCTCAATTAGTTGTTTTCCTTCTGATAATAACTGTACTTTTTGGTTTATTTACTCCCTCGGGCTCTCACACTGGGAAGAGACATGGCTGCTTCAAATTATGCTGTAACAAACACGGGTGTACACAAACTGCTATGTCAGGAGGTTGAAAAGCACCCATGATCAAAAACGATAGATAGGCAGGGAACCAGGTTCACTATGGTCAAGCCCCCACTGACAAGCCCTCAAGGCCATCAGGGGTCCAGTCAAGTAGGCAGGGTTAGCCAGTGAATCGCCAAGCTCCGCCTCGATATAGCACAATTGGAGGCCCAGTCAAGTCCCCAGGGTCGCCCTTGCAGACCACCAGGCTCCACCCCAGCAAGGTGCTCCCAGGGGCCTGGTCGAGTCCACAGGATCGCCCCTGCAGGCCTCCAGATTCTGCCCTGTTGCCGTGCTACCTGAGGCCTGGTCCAGGTCTTCAGGGTTCTCATGTAGCCTGGAGGGAGCCCCCTCCTCCCCTCAGCCTGTTGAGCTCCCCATCAAGGCCCCCAGGGTCCCCTCATAGGCCACTAGTGTCTCCCTGCAGGCCACCTATGACTCTTTTTTTTTTTTTTCACCTATGACTCTTTGGAGGCTGTCCCCACCCAGCTAGAGAACCAGGTCTGCACCCTAGCTCCAGGTCTTCACCTCCCCCCACCTCTCGATCTCCAGTGTTGCTGTTCCCCACCCCTTGCAGCTGGGCATTGGGAGCACTTACAGTTCTGGGCACAAGTGGCATGAGGTCTCCCACAGCTGTGCTCACTGAGGTAGTCCAAGATGTGTACTAAGTTTAGTTATTAGTTCTAGGAGAGAATTGGAGGATTTTCCTGGCTCTGCTGTGTAGAGTATGCTGTTGTCTCTTGGACTCCAGGACTGCTGCTTTTCATGTAATTTGTGGCTATGGGTTCATACAAGGTTCATATATGCAAGCATTATGGAGTCCCTCTTGATGCTCAAATTAGTAGTTTAGGGTGAGTGCTGAAGCTCATGGACTCATCCTGTTGCTATTGGGGACAGGTGGTGAGCACGCCATCCACCAAGACTCAAAGTTCTCACAGAGGGAGTTCAGGGTGGGAGATGAAGCCTGGTAACTCAGCTCGTTCTTCCTGCTTGGTGTTGGAGTGAGAAGGGCATGGGGCCGTGTGATTTACTTCCATTTGCAGCTCTCTCTTACTGCTGTGTTCCAGTTCCCATTTGTTCTTTGACTGGATCCCTGGAAATTGCTGTGGCCCTGGGGTTGCTGCCGCTGCTCTCTGCTGCTCTCTGCTGGTAGTTGCTCACACAGGGGAGAGGTAGGAGGCCACAGCCTCGGGGCAGGTGTAGAGCTGAGTGTGGTGGGCTGTGTACTGGTTGCTTTGATTCTGCTTTGCCTCTGGGCGCTGATTAGAAAGGTTGCTGCAGAGTGGGGATTCTGTTTTAGTGGCTGTTGTAACTTCTCATCCTCACACTGAGTTTGACAACACCTCCCAAACGCCGCTGCCTCTTTTCTGGGCTGTGCTTTCTCTGCTCTGGTTTTGGACCAGTTCTCAGAACTCTGCTCTCCTGTGGCCAAGTCAGGAGGCTCCCGTGAGCATGGGCCTCTAAAGCTGAAGCTGTGAGTGCTGGAATGAGGGAGTGGGCTGAGGGTGTGTATGGAGCAGTGACTCCCTCCTTCTCTGCCTCCTCTTCCTCTAACTGCACCATGGTGGCCCTCCGAGCTTTTCCTCCAGGAGAGGTCTTGTTTGCTCTTTCTGAGGGTTTTAGTTCTCATTACAGATCCTTCCTGGATCCAGGGAACCTACTTCTCTCCTTCTTGTCTTTCTCATGTTGCTATATTCCAGGGTTTGTGTGGCAATCCTCCAGGAGGATCTTTCTCTGCTGCTTACCCAGTCACCATCTTCCTGGAAATTGAAACCTAGCTCTAAAAAAACTTTTTGACATAATTATTATTATCAGTGACTGACTAATAGTCTACATCCATGAGTTAAAAATGTATGGAGATATACATATTTTTCCCTCTTCTTTCTTTTTCCTCTCCTCTCTTTCATCCCAGTGGCTCCTTCCTACTTGAGCAGTTTCTTTTCCATTTCACAATGTCTATTGTACCTTTCAGATTTTATTTACTCTTTCAGATTCCTATACTAGGGATGAAATATGATGTTTTACACATGTGAATCTGATTTATTAGTTTTAAAATATTATTTATTAAATATTGCCATTTAATGAAAAGAGTCTGTACAAAACAGTTATTTCTGGATCTGTAACCATGTTGCTGGCTTTCCAAGGTGTAAGTAGCGTGGCCCTCATTTTTTCACCCTAGATTTGTCAGTAGCTGAAAACCAGTTGCCAGTGTTACATGCACATGCTCCCCCAATGCTCACATCATCTAGTATCCTAACTGACACTGTGACCACATATGTAAATAGAGAATAATGCAAGGTTTGTTGTATAGCTCTTCATTTTTAAGTTGTCAATTTCTAGTGTTGCAAAAAGTTAATATATTATCTGATTTCACAAGTTATTTAAGAATAAAGCTAGGTAGCAAATTAGGCAGCACTGAGACTCAAGTCCAGAGATTCTACATCCAGTTTCACATGACTTTAACCTCTCCCTCTCAGGGCCAACAATCAGGAAATCATGAGGACGTAACAGAAATTCAGCATTTGATAAGGAATTTCTACCTCTCGGCAAGGGCAAATGAGCAGTACACGCACAGGTGATTGCAACAGTACCGCCCACTTTTTAGAGGTAACAAGTGGAGTACAGGACTGACTATAGCTTCCAAGTCAGTTAACACTCTCTGCTCTTGTGCTGTGTTGGTTAAAATAAAAATCTAGTATCATATGACCGCAGAAGTCCCCCAGTTACACACACCTAGGAAGAATTTCCACAGGTGTAAAGGCTGATACATTGTGTCAACTAGAGAAGTTTAGGTTAACTGAGTGACTCAGCAGGGGGCCAGGGTCCCTCCTTTGTAAACATCCTGAGTTTGTGCAAGAGGAAGGCACAGAGGTGGTATGGGTAGGTAACGCAAAATTATAAGGGAGAAAGAGCAGTTTGACTGCCCCCCTCCCATTCCCTTTTGCTCTTGCTGCTTTTGCTGTATTCTGCTGCCTTTGAACTGGAAACAGCTGATTACAGACTGAAACTTCCACAAACTGTGAGCTAAATAAACATTTCCTTCCTTAATTTAGGGTGTCGAGTATTTTTGTCTCAGCAACAAGAGGAAAATAAGCAAGACAACAGGCTTGCTCAGATTACAAGAACTGACATACTCCCAGTGGTGTGTCAATTTTGAGAACCTGACTTTGGGAGAGGTAGACGTGAGCAAGAGGAAATCACTTTCAGGGAGAACTAAAGAACATCAGCATACAAGTAAATACTGTGGAGTAGCCTCAGACATTTCTCTGGTGAAAGGGTCGAATGAGTATCACCTGGCTGGACTCATAAGGCATGATGCTTCCTTTCTGTTACCACTCCGGCCAGAGGCAGTTCCACATGGACTTTAGCAGTGACAGTATCAGTGTCAGGGATTTTGACATTTTATGCATTGACAGAATACAGAATGCCTCATTAAATACAAATTGCAGGTAACGATGTATCATGTTGGTATAAACATAATATTCAGTATACACTATTCTAAAATAATTGATTCACTAGTAATCTGAAGGTTAAGTTTAACTTCATGTCTTATGTTTTTGTGTTTTAGTTTGCTTCTTTCTTTCTTGGTTGATTTGCAGTAACATGAACGCCAAATACAGCTTTGCCATGGAAAGGGTGTTCAATAAGCATCATTTCAATACCAAACGCTACTTCCTGCAGTTCCACCTGATGGCCAGATATTATAGTTCACTAACCTTCTAGATATCAGACTCTCATCTAATTCTAAATACAAATCCCAGCACTAGTAATAATTAAAAACAAAAGAATAGTACCATTTATTTGTCACAGTACCTTATAATTTGCAAAGGTCAGGGGCAGTACTTGCTCTTTTACAAAAATAAACTCCAAGTAATTACACAATTAAATGATGACTGCACATGAAAAGAGAATCCTGAGTAAATAAGGCTCACATGCTTCAAAGAGAGCTTACTCGTTACATAAGGCACCACATTTCAAACCAGAAATGGCAGATACAAAAGCAGAAAAAAATAATTTAGCGAGTGCTTGGCTGTACGTGAACAGCATTTATTTTCCATGTCACCCCATTACTTATGTCTTGTAATCTTCTAACTGCTAATTAAGAAAAAGGGCAAAATCATATCCTTGAGCTATCTAGGACCCTTTCCCAGGCTGCAATGTGACAGGCCCTACACTTCAAGTGTGCTTTTCTGTGGTTTTTATATAGCATGATAGACTAACCAAGTACAAGTTGAGCAGACTGAAGGGAAGAATTACTTCACGCTCCTGCTGATGCTGCTGGAAAGTGTAGAAGGATCTTGGAGTGCTTCCTATGTTTTTATCCTCTAGCATAGCACACAGAAGGCAATGTAGCAAGTATTAGGATTTGCAATGACATCTGTCTGTTGAAAATATAATCTAGTTATATACATATATCTATATCAATGATATAGGTATATATTTTTAATGCTCTTTGTTGACCTGAAACTAAAACATTAAGCAACAGGAAAAGAATGAAATCTATTTTTCTGTTGAAGTCAAGGAAAAGTGCTATTTTCATAGGGTTTTGAAACCATAGAATGCTTAAAATAGAAAATATTAGAGAAGTTAGAAAGGTAGGTGGGTACCTCTGCTGGTCAGCTTTCGGTCACTTTAACAGAATTGCTCAAACTGACTACTTATGAAGAAAAGGGGTTTATTTAGCTCACATTTATAAAGCTTCAAGATCCGAACAGCAGAGCTGGACTGCAGTGGGGCCGTAGCAGTGGGCAAGCGCAGGCCAGGGCATGCAAGTAGTTGCCTCTGCAGCCAAGAGCAGAGGGAAGGCTGCCAGAGGCCAGAGCCAGGCTTGTGTGTCTTCTAGCAGTCCTCTCCCAGGAGCTCAGGGCATCCCATAAACTCTACCAAGGACTCCTCGTACAAACGCTACCTCCGCCCTAGGGTTGCACACTGGACCCACTCCGGGTGGTGTCACCCAGAAAGCTATGCCCTTAATCATAGCACACCTGTGGGGGTCCCTCGGACCACACCCAAACCACGGCAGTGCCAGGCCTGGTACCAGTGACAAAGCTAATTAAATGACAACCATAATTCTTCAAGAACATGGACTTTGGAAGACACCCACATTTTCTTTTACCATTTCAGAGAAAAAGGTACCCCAAGTTTAAACCAGGTATTTAATTAAGGGAAGACAGTTTATAGCACAATGCAATCCCCTGTGGGAACGCTCTAACACAGCCCCCCTTGTCTGCTCCGCAATCCCAGAGTTTATCGAATCTGTCAAGGGTTGACTGTTTATCCCTTCCTGGTGTAGCTCTCTGACAACTATGTGTATTACTTGATAGATCAAAAATCTCAAAAACATCCTTTGAAAATTTTACATTGATGTTTAAGTTGTCGCTTTATAATTATTTAATTAAATGTAATGTTTATGTGTATATAATGTTTAAATTTATATAAATGAATGTCATATGCAGTTCACACCGTTTGTATTACACACTTCATAAACTGAGGAAGCTGAATACTGCATTTCCTTTTCTGATTATATGCCTCACCCTTTCTTAGTTTCTTCTCCACAACAAAGTGAAGCAATTCAATTACAGTAACAAAGACACACCTTCAGCGGCTGCAAGGTCAGGACGAGGTGTTTTTGTTAACAGTCTGGAGCAGCCTGTTACCTCCATCCTCAGTAGAGAGAATGAAGTTGCCACTCAGCAGACACCATATTAGGAGCACTTGTTGACAAACCACCTATTTACAGACACAAAGCCCAGAAAAGGTCTAGAGAGCAAGGGTGACATAAATGCATTTTGACTTCGCCATTTTCGGTGTAATTTCTGACTCTTCTATGGGTTCTTCTCGATGAAAACAAATGCTTTGAAATCAGAAGTCTTTAGTTTATTATGATTTAAGTACTGCTTTTTTCCACTTTCTACGAAAAAATAAAAGTCTAAGCAAAAAGATGATATATAAAGAAACTTGCTTTTATGTTCTAATTTCAACGTGTAATGGCATTAGTATTTTAATCCTTTTCTAGGTTTCCTCCTACGTGGACTTATTATTTGAATACAAATGGTTACTTTTGAAATGAAAAAATTCATTCGGAGACTCTTCTGTTTTTTAGAAAGTAGAATTCACATTTAGTTTTGCAGACACCCCACAGACACTCAGTTAAATAATATAGGTGTCTAGAGGCATCTTCAATACATAGTTCCGCTCTTTAGATAAAACTGGCATGCTGTGCCATGTCCCTTGTGTATTTTTCCCTTTCCACATCCCTATAGTTTTCCCTATGCTCTTCATTTGT
Source organism: Dinomys branickii (assembly GCA_004027595.1). NCBI lineage: Eukaryota > Metazoa > Chordata > Mammalia > Rodentia > Dinomyidae > Dinomys > Dinomys branickii. Next base: position 26,032 of record PVLD010017543.1, read on the forward strand.
AAAATACTCCAAAACATACATCAACCAAGACAGACAGGGGCCGTAAGTTGGATTCCAGTGATCAGCAACCATCTCACTCTGCAGTATGACTCACGGTGTCAGAAAGTTGAATCAGAAAGAATAGTTGCCTCTAGCTCTAACTTCCTGGTCATTGACAATTTTTGTTCCCAGAAAGAGCGGAGGAACGGTACAGATGTTTCAGTAGCTCAAGCGCTTCGTGGGATTCCATAACGAAGCAGGCAGGAAGATAACAGATGATGGCACATAGATTTTAATATGTGGAAATATCCTTGTAGCTAAAACAGGAGGCTGGCATCGCCAGGCAAGGCTGAGTACAAACAGAGAAGATTCCCCAGTCTCTCAGCTCATCTAATTTCCTCTCACTTTTCAGTCACAGACTGTGTGCGGAGCCTCAGCTATTTTTCAAGGTTCTCGGAAGGCTCATTCCTCCCTTATCCCATGCCTCTGGGTCTGCGAAGCTGATCCCAAACACCGTGCTGAAGTTTGCTGGGCTTCACCAGTGATTTCTTTACCATGCCCAGCACCACAGCGGCCACGTCAACATTCTCAACTTTGCAAAGTCTTCTGGTTAGTAGTGTGCTTATTATTTTTTTTTATTCTTCCAGATCTTACCATTTAACTTTACTATAATTTGTATTTTCTTTATTAAAATCCTCTGGATGTTTTGTTAACATTTTGTATGGGTATGTGTGGTAATAGGGGCTGCATTTATCAACACTTTAATACTAATTTGATGAAATGATTTGGTATAATAGTCACCCAAAATAATTACCAGGAGAGAAGTGTAGACTACAATATCTTAAATCATTTAAACACTGTTTCTGTCCCTCCACATAGCAATGTATTTCCTTAGGAACTAAAAATCTATAGCTTCCATTGGATTGGGTTTTGCTACTCTACAAATAAATTTGTGAAATAGTAGGTTATATTATGCAGAGTTCTCCACAAAAACAGAATAAGCCCTGTGTATATGTGGAGGGGGAGGACAGAGACAGAGAGAAATACACACACACACACACACACACACACACACACACACAAACACACACTTGATTTTAGGGAACTGGCTTGCATAATTATGAAATTATAGGAACAAAATCTGTAGGGAACAAAACACTGATAAGTGTTAAATATAGACAGCTAAGTTAGATAGTAATTAATCTATAGTCAGAGAGGGACTGGACCTCAAGCACAAAAAGTAAAGACATCCAGATTATAACTGGAGGGACAAGATAGAAACTTGGTGTCCAGCCCTGCAAGCCTCCCTACAGAGAAACAGTAAGTTGAGATTATATTGTAACTAGCACCACCTGGTCCAGTGGGCACAGATGGGCATCAGGCCCCTAGGTGGCTGACCAGAACTCCTAGACCTCCTTTTCCAAAAATGTCCTTGCTCTTTTCACGTTCCCTTGCTACATGACTCATTTCCCTATTGGAGAATATTAGCAAAGAGGCGACACTTGTGATCCCATCGGTTGATTATAGTCTTCCCAACACTGCAACTCACTGTGATTTTTTGTGTAAATTACTCACAGTAAAGGGCCTCAGTGGCCACCCTACTTGGGACACACCCCTGGAAGTCCAGGGACTCTTCTGCTTCCCTTTGTTTCCAATAAAACTCCTCAATTCTTCCTTTGGTTCACAACTTCGTGCCTCCATGTTGCAGGACCACAAACTCAGCACATTTGACATCTAACAGATTAAGAGTTGTATTTCTCTCATATCAGTTAGGCACTAAAAACTGTAGCTTCCATTGGACAAGGTTTTGCTGCTTTGCAAATAAAATTGTGATATAGGAGGTTGTGTTCTGCAGCATTCTGCAGAGAAACAGAATAAGCTCGGTGTGTGTGTGTGTGTGTGTGTGTGTGTGCGTGTGCGTGTGTGTGTGTGTTGAAAAGAGAGAGAAGGGGAAAGAGAATCTTGATTTTAGGGAATTGGCTTGCACAGTTATGAGGTTATGGGAACAAAATTTGTAGGGAACATAAGACTGGTAAGGGTTAATTTTCCTTTGAGTTAAGATCCTGAGGAACTGTAGGCTGAAAACTCAGCAGAGCTCTTATGTAGCAGTCTTGAGAATTCCTTCCTCAGATTTGGAAACCCTTAATCCTGGCTTGTAAGTCCTGGAACTGACTGCATGAAGACCACTCATGCAATGAAGGACAGATCATTTTACTTAAACTCAGAGGACTGTAGGTGTTGATCACATTTACAAAATGCCTTCACAGCAATATCTAGACTGGTGTTGGACAAAACAACTGGGCCTTGTAGTCTAACCAAGTTGACATAAAACACCTACTTTATAATGGTATTTCCCAATCTGTCAGAGAGAAAGGAAGAAAATTAAATGCCATGCAAGTTTTCAAATGTGAGATTCTCGGGTTCCACATCCCAGGATTCCAGCAAGTATAGATAGAAAATATTCAGGAAACAAATTTGCAAAGTGCATCTCTTCTGGACATATACAGAATTTTTCTCTTTTCATTATTCTCTAAACAACTCAGATGACAATTATTTACATATTATTTATATTGTATCGAGTATTGGATAATCTGGAGATTATTTAGGGAGATGCACATAGGCTATATAGAAATGCTATTCTATTATATACATGGACCTTGAACCTCTGGGGATTTGCATATGCACAGGGTCACCTTATGGCCACTTCTCCATGGATACACCACTATTGAGCTGTACACTTAGAAATAATAGTAATGGAAGTTGTAAATTTATGTTATATGCTTTTTTACAACAAGAAAAATAAAAAGAAGTTATAGAAGAATAAATATATATAACTTATCTCAGCTGATACAGAAATATTCAATAAAATCAGTGCTTTCTCATGAGTTTTAAAAATTACCACACTTTAAATAGGAAAGAGTTTCTCTACTCTAGTAGGTTAAATAAGGACAATCCCTATCAAGGTCCATATCTAATACTGTGGGTATCACCTTACATGGCAAATGTGACTGAGTTAAGAATTTGAAAAGTATCCTAGAGTATCCAAGTGGGGGGAGATAAAAGGATCTTGACAATAGAAAGAGATGATAAAGCAAAGTATAGTGGCTGTGCTTCTAAGACTACGTTCCTTGTCTCAAATTCTAATAGGTAATCACTACAAGCCAAAAAGTTCAAGAAAACAATTTCTATCCTCAGAACCTCCAGAAGAAACCAGTCCTGCCAATACCTTCAGTTCAGAATACAAAACTTAATTTGGAACCTGGCCACCAGACCCATAGGAAAATATGTGCTGTTCTAAGTCACTGAAGTTGTGGTAATTTGTGACAGCAGCAAACAGAAATGAGCACCATCCCTTCATGTCCTCTAGTCATTTACTCTGCAGATACCAAACACTTGCTGTGTGCCTTAAGCCGTTTCCTAGCTGTGAGCTATATCATAATAAACAAAACTAGAAGAAAAACTAAATGATTAGAAGTCTGTACTCTATGGAGCTTGTATTCTAATAGGGAAGAGGAGGAGATAATAGTAATTGCAATAAAATTAAGCTACTGTGATAAGCATCATAGTGGCAGAAGTACGTTAAATTTTTAGATTGGAAGAGCAGGGAAGGACTCCTTTGAAAGTGACTTTTGAGTAAACATCAAAAACAGGGAGAAGAGCCCTTGGTGGATCTGAGGGAGGTGCTCATCCAAACAACCAGCAAGTACCAAGTGCAAAGAGAAGGGTGGGCTGCCCTGTGAAGTGCAGTGAGAAGCCCAGTGAGGCCAGGGGAGGGGAGGAGAGGGGAGTAGGAAATAAATTCAAAACCATTAGAAGAGCTGCAGGTCCTGTCAGGCCCTACACGTTCCCATACGGACTGAAGTCTCTTTGGGACCCACTGAATGATTCTGCACAGAAGAGAAATATGATTCAAACCCTCTTACAAGGACTATTCCAGTGCAGTTTAAGAAATGATCTGAAAGAGAGGGGTTATAGTTAGAGGTCAGATTAGGCAGTAAATGAAAATTGTAGGCAAAGCATGATGATGTTTTAGATCAGGATGAGAGCAGCGCAGTGGTGAGAAATGATTTTAGAGTTATTTACCTAAATTACACAGAACTTCCAGGATTTACTAAGAAGCTAGCTGTACACTGTATGAGAGGAGATGTCCAGAGTTTTGGCCTGCATAACTGGTAGAATGGAGTTGCCTCTAGTTGACGTGGAGGTAGAATGGTGACCTGGAAATGGTGACAAATACTCTCCACTCTGTTAAAAATATTCACTAAGCTTTGGTGTAGATGTGATGAGTGGAAAATTCGATATACAAATTTTAAACTTCAGACAAACTGAACAAACTAGAAATTTAAAGATAATATAATCAAGAATAGATAGCAGACAAGAGTGGGTCCAAAGAGACAGAAGGAAAATTCTAGAACTGATTCCTTTAATTCTCACAAATCAAAGTAGGAGAGACAAAGAACTAGTGAAGAGCCTGGAACAGCTGGGAAAGGAGAAAGAAAAACAAGAGCTCAGGGTCTGACGTCCAAGAGAGTTCTTGGTAGAGAGGCGCCGTGCTTGTTGAGCCTAATCATCTGCACAAAACCAGGACTGACTATGAACTCAAGGTCTCAGCACATGAGAGGCATGGGCATAATGACCATCTAGCAAAAACTTGTGACAAATTTCACATTTTTTATTAAGCCTTTTCTTTATGAATTCTATTGGTACAGTTTGGATACATGTAATGATCACATTCATCATAGGAAATTTGTACTTGTACATGATGTATCTGGATTCCTCTTTTTTTTCCCCAATCTCCTCCCCTCCCTTCAACCCTTCTTCCCCTCCTATTTACAAAACTTTGTTTGCACTTTATCCTTTTATCAGTTTTTTCTTTTGCCTTCCCTCCCTAGTCCCCCTTTCCTCTCTGAAAGATTTCTTCCTGTTTCACAATATCTACTATACACTTTGGTCCTTCCTTACATATTTTCTTACACTAGAGAAGCAGTGTGATCTTTACACGTGTGACTGATTATTTTCACTTAAGCGTGGGGTCTCACGGTGCATCCATTTACCTAGAAATGTCTCAAGTTTATTCTTCTTTATGTTGAGGAGTATTTCCAGTGTGATTTCACGGAAGCAGAACTGAGAAGAGCTGTACATAACTGACTCCTACAAAGTGGGGTCACATAACACCCCACTGCAAATTCTCAGAATACTACTTCACAAAAATTGTGTCCATAGTTACTACCATGTCTATAAGATCTGTAGAAAGAAATTAGACAAAAATAGCATGCAAAGAGCATCTTAAAACACTGTAAAGAAGGAACTGGATACTTCAGAGAATATATCATGGTCATGGCTGAGAAGAACCAACATGATGAGTGCCACTTCACTGTAACTTCATCTAGAATTTCAGGACAATTTTCACCAAATCCTGAAAGAATCTTAAAAGTTCATTTGAAAGAGAAAGTCATCAAAAAGACAGTTTTAAAGAACAAGATAGAATGAAATGCACTACTAAAAACAATCACTAAATATGAAATGAAGTCAGGATAAAAAATTAAAACAATGTAACAGTAGAAGTAGTAAACAGAACTGGAATAAACAAATTAGGATTTGTGTGGAAAGGGTAGCATCTCAATAAATGGTTTTGAGAAAATTATATTTTTCTGTAGAAAAATAAATTTGTAATATTTTACAAAACAAGGAAATCCACAAATCAGGAAATAAAAATATTGCGAAATATAACAAAGAGACCTTAAAGTTCTCCAATATATTAAACCACAGCAGTGGACTAAATTCACAAAGCATAATTATTAATGCTGGAAAAGTAGATGGCAAATCATCATTTAAAAATCAAAATGTCTTAAATGTATTAAGAATTTAAAAACTAGCTTCAAATTAATAAGATGCCATGTTTCCCTATCATAATGGAAACAAGTTAAAATACTGGTCTTTCTTTTGAAAAATTCAACAATTTGTTTTTCAGGGCTTATATTTTCATATAGAAAGGAAAACGAAAACTGTCAAACATATTTTGCAAATGTTGGAAGTATAAATTAGAATAATCTTTTTCAATTGCAACATTTTATAGAAATTTAAATATGCTTCCTTGATGAGAGAATTCAAGGAATTTATCTGAAAGAAAAATTTGCAAATAGCCATATGTCTCCCATTAAAGTGAAGAAATAAAAGAAGTCTCCGTTATACTCTTAAAAGAAAAATACACAATTTATAAAAATAACAGCAGTGCAATGTATTTTTCATAAAGCAAATAATATAGTAAGTATGTATTTATGCACCTTAAAAAATCATCTGGAAATAACATGCAGAAGTGATGTGCAACAGTGACATGAAGATTACTGATGCCTCGTCTTAAAAGTCTCCATGAGTCAATATGCTTATGCATTTAAAGCTTCCCCACATAAGCACACTCACATGATAACTTTTCTGAAGTATGCTTTTTGTTAGGATTAATTATTTACACGTCTTGTCTTCTTGACACAGCATAATCTCATAGAAAATAAGATAAATGTGTCTTTTTGTATCTCTCAGAAACAATTAAGAAAATACCCTGCATATGTTAGTATAAATGACTTACTTGTTGACTAAATATTGTGAAGATTGCAAAAATGTAGCATGAATAAATTTGTAGCTATTACTTACAGCTTGAGAAAAATTTTAAAGAAAATTACTATTATACTTTAAATAATTACACAAAGGATACTGGGTTCGGTTATAATCAAGACAAGATTACATATAGTCCTGACAAGATTACATCATTTGTGAATAATAGTTCTATAACTTATAATGAAAATCTGGAATATAAGACATTTTTGTATTTTTTTACTGTGTCGTGGAATCCAAAGATGTTCTTCTGCAAAATATAATTCAAGTCCTCTATTAGAGACACATTGTGCAATGCGGTATAATCTGAAATATCACTACATTGGTTCCAATGAAGTGTCCTGTTTACTGGATAAAAATGGATTGGTGTACAAATGAGTCAATAGTAATAGCTACTACTTTACAGAACATCTGCTAAGTACTCAGTTTTCACTCCTCATATACTAGGTGGAGGAGAGGATAGCCCTGATGGTTTTAAAGTCTACTGACTCTAAAAGAAAAGCCTCCCAACCAATAATTCTATTTCTTTACAAATATATTGAGAGTAGTTTAATAGTGATTTCAGCAATGCAATCAAAACTCTGGCTATATGTCTTGAAATTTTCATGGATCATAAAACTTCTGTAGAATTGTGATCAAATGATTCTATCCACTGCATTTGCCAAAAATAAAATGATACATAAAATGTCCTCAGGAAAACTATTCTCTTAAAATATCTTTATAGTGATGTCTAGGAGGAAAAGTCTCTTTGTTAAGCTAATGTACTGTTGATAATTAAGATGTTATTTCTTTTTATGTCTAAAAATAAAATTATGATACCCACTTTAACAATATGCACTGTTCCTAGCTTTTACATTTTATTTGGATGACAAGAGAAATGCAAAAACTACAGATTTTCTTAAGAATGTTTTTGATGAAAGTTTAATGCACCTAGACCTAACAAAGCTATTCACCCAGTTGTTAATATTGAAATATCATCCCTCTGTTTTAGCAATTGCTTTTTATCGAGCTACACATGCACCTAAAGAAACTATAAGGGAACAGTGCCGTGTATAGTTGCTGTTTTAGTCTTGTCTGTGGCCAGGCACAATCTGCAAAATTCTCATATGTAAGCAATTAGATACTTCATAGTGTCGTTGAAGCTCGTCACAGTTTAGACTGCACCTTTCCAAAAGCTGCGTCTTTTGTCTACTATGCTTCTTAGATTCCACTGCTGTACTTCAAAAATACTGGAAGCTTCAGAAGGAATCAATTACTTAGCTTTGCACTTACTCTGCAAAGTTGCATATCCAATGTATTATTCTGGTTTAATTTACAAAAGAAGTGGGAAATTTTTGGAAGAAAATAGAGAGGTTTAAATAAAGTATCATGCAGTTAACATCCGCTTATTTTTCTTTCAGTGATCCATACTTTGAGCAGCAGTTTCTAACCAGGACAGGTGTTACACACCTTTTCTAATACTCAGATGCAAGCTGCTATGCGACAAGTGTCGATGTTGAAGCTAGACCATGTAGCTTCAAGGTGAGTAAACTGTTTCTCAGCACTGTATTGTTAGTGATCTTAACTAGCTTTTCAGACATTTGTATAGATTCTCCATTGTCTGATGTAGAAAAAGGAATAATTATATGTGACAATTTGTACATCTTACCCTTTTTCTGGAGTCCATTGTATTTGACAGAAGGCTTTATTGAAAGTAAAAGCATTAATTTAAGTAATTATATTCAACAGATTCAAAAATATTTTTCTTCCCATAGATTCTCTTAACATAGGCTAAGACATTATTCCTACCTGATCTTGGTTCCATAATGTGCACAAGCATGATTGCACATTGCTAGTCAGTCTTTAGGGTGCCACATTATCTTGTGTTGCTCTCAAATGAAATCATGGACAGGTACTGGTTTACAAGTAAGTATTACAAGGGCTCAGATTACTTCTAAAGATTACATGCAGCTGGAAGAACTACTCTGAGAAACTGAAGCACTTTCTAAAATAAGTTTTACAGTTTCTTCTAAGATCTTCAGTCTGAATTATAAGAAAGAATTTGTGAACAAATATAGTTCTTCCCTTTGGGGATTGAAAGAGGTCTGGAGGACTTTATAAGCTTCTGAGATATCCAGGTTTATGTAATAATTGCCAGACTCTAGAGAGAGCTGTGATATCAAATGCTTTTTAATACAATGCAGTGTATATAATAAAGAAATGTGATATCATTTTCTGAGCTGCTTATGTATATCAGAATTGTGTTTTTAAAGTGTAATTTAGCAAGGTCATAAGCCCTGCAGTGTAAATTCAATACAACAGATTATAGAGTATGCTGAAGTGCTGTATACTTTCCCAATGCTTATATCTTTAGTAAAGAAATAGGAGTCATCTCTGGTTTCCAGGGGAGAGTGAGTAGTGTGTTTATGTGATGAAGTTCATTCTTTTTGGTTTTTGTAGTTTTATTCTAGAAATCAAAATATGGGTTCTAGGTAATCTTCACTTTACCTATGTACATCATGACAGAATCATCTGGTTTATGTCTTTGTCTCATTCCTCAAAAGTCATAAAAAATATTTACTATCATTTAACCTTCAGTGTTTTTCCTTCTTTTCTAAGCATTTGGCTGGTAAAAATGAATTTAATTAAATGGTAAATTGTTGTTGGCCACAATTTCTAGATATGGAAAATATTACTACTCAGTTTTCCAATCACATGTGCTCTGGCATCTATTTGTAATTTAAGCGTGACTGGTAACAATCAGCTTGTCAGACTTCTACAGAAGACAAAACTGTAGGAGATAAAAACAAGGCCAAAGCTGGTTTTATTTCTGAAGTTTAAATAGCAGCTGGCATCATTTCCTATCTCTCATTATGCGTGAATGGTATCTAAGCGCATAAAGTTTTGTCATGGGTTTTCCTGAGACTTTTGTTCTCACTTTCACATTATATGCCATTTTAATCAATGGAAAAATGACTATACTACGGATTTCACTGGTGCTATTAAAACAGACCCTTCAATTTTTTTGATTTAAATCATTATTTCCAAACAAAGGCTATATAGTTAAAATGCTTCAGCAGTCATGATTAGGGGCATGTGAAATGAAATTTGAAGATTTTTCCACTCTATGTGCATTCAAATATCACACTTTAAATGTGCTTTAAATTCTATAAGAAACAATGCAAACAAGCTCAAGATATAAAGTATTTTCAAAACACATATGGATATAAAAACAAATACTTTCTAGCTAATCACAAAGGTTAAATTTCAACAGAAAAAGAAAATGTGTGTTGCAAACCATACCAAGCTGGACCATGGAAAAGAGCTCATTTGTCTGCAACCATGTTTTTGTTTCTCTCAAAGAGTATTTCACAACATTGGCACTGCCGACACTTTGGGCCTGATTCATTTTGTTACAATGGCTGCCCTTTTCATTGCAGGATGTTTAGTAATATCTCCGATCTGTGTTTACCAAGTGCCTTGATCTGTATTTGTGACACGTAACCAAACTTCCCAGAGACTGACAAATATCCCTTTGATGCAAAGTCACCTCTAGGGAAAACTCCCTGATATAAACATACTTGAGCGTTTCTGTGTATTTTACTTCAGAATGTCTCCACAACACCCATATATTAAAAAGCTTGCTCCCAAGGGTGGCAACACTGGTCGATGCTGTGGATCAGTGGTAGGACAGCCTTGTGGGAAGTTCATAGATTTCAAACGGACTTTCAAAGGGACTCTGGACCACTAGTCCCTTCCTTTCTCTCTCACTTTGCTCCCTCATTCACCAGGCGAGTAGCTTCTTCTGCCATGCATTCCCATCATGAAGTTTCACCTAAGTCAAGGGCTACCTGATCTTTCACTGGACCCTCCAAAACCATGAGCACAACTAAACCTCTTTCCTTTTTTCTATAAATTAGTTGTCCCCAGTATTTTGCCATAGTGATAGAAAGCTGAGTAGTACACTGTATGTCTGACACTTCTAAACATTAATGATATAGAAATGATTAAGATACAAGTTTTGAAAATTCCTGTCAGGTAGAGACATGTAAATGCTTTTACAAATCATAATAGAGGTATTATAATAGAGGTGTTGATTTATTAAATTAATAAATTTCCAAACTGATCATTAATGTATATTCCTTGAAAGGTCTGTTCAATAGAAAACCCTACCTCATCAGTCTACTACGTTCCTTATTGAGTAAATATCGTGCAACTTCTTTAGACTTCATCCTCACCAAAGACACAGTTTTATTGATTATCTAATAACACAGTTAAACTCATTCTTTCTGGTCACATTTAACGTACTTCTTTCATGCTCATTGATTCATCAGTAAATATTACTTCTCAACTAGCAAACTCCAACCACTTCCTCCAAAACAGCATGAAGTATATATATCAGGTCAAATAGATTAAAGTCATTCGGCTTAAATTGGAACTCTTAGTCAACTCTAAAAAATACGTGTAACCCTGTAGTCACTTCTAAACCTCAGATATTTTCTTATAGTATGTTCTCTGGTTGCATCCATTTACCTATAAGAGCCTCGAGTTTATCTTTTTTATAGCTGAGTAATACTCCATTGTATAAAAATACCACATTTAGTTGATAGGCATTTGGGTTGATTCCAAAATTTTGCTATGACAAATCATGCTGCTATAAACATGAGTGCACATAGATCAATGTGGTATGATGCTTTTAACCCTTCTGGGAAAATAACCAGATGGAGAATGGCTGTGTTAAATGGGACCTCTAATTCTAATTTTTGGAGAAATCTCCAGATTCATTTCCAAAGTGGTTGCACCAACTACAACAGCTCCAATAGTGGAGAAGGGTTCCTTTTTCCCCATAGCGGTTCTAGCATTTGTTGTTGGTTGACTTCTTGATGATAGCCATTCTTTATGGGGTAAGATGGAGTCTCAATATTGTTTTAATTTGCATCTCTCAAATGACCAGTGATGTTGAACATTTTTTCATTTATTTATTTTACGTTTGTATTTCCTCATCTGAGAAGTGTGTATTCATCTCAGATGCCCATTTTTTGATTGGATCTTTGAATTTGGGGGGTTTGAGGTTTTTCAATTGTTGTATGTTCTAAATATAAGTCCTTTGTTTGAGGGACAGCTAGCTAAAAGGTTTTCCCAGTCTTTGGATAGTCTTTTCACTCTTTGGTGATTTTTTTTCAAGTACAAAAGATTTCTAATAGGATGAAATTCCAGTTTTTGATTCTTTGACAGTTTCTTCTGTAGTTGGAGTTTTGTTTATGAAGACTATGCATACCTCTATGTCCTCAAGATTTAAACCTACTTTCTCTTCCAGTAGATTTAGTGTTTCTTTAATATTTAAATCTTTGATCCATTTTGACTTTAGTGCCTGGTTCTAGAATGGGTCTAGTTTTAGTCTTTGGCATGTAGAGAGCCAGTTTTTCCAGCATCATTTATTAAAGTGGCTATCTTTCTTTCAATGAAGATGTTTGACCCCTTTGTCAAAGATAAGGTGGTTGGGTATATTTGTAGTTGTGTCCACATCTTCTAATCTTTTCCACTGGCCTTTAGGTCTTTTTTCACCAGTATAAGGCTGATTTTATCATAGTAGCTTTGGAGTATAATTTCAAGTCAAGGACTGTGATGCTTCCTGACTTGTCTTTGATGCCCAGGATTGCCTTTGCTATCTATTCTGGTCTATTCTGCTTCCAGATGCATTTTAGTATTTTCTGTAGCTCTGTGAGATATCCTAAGGTATTTTTATTGGAACTGCAACAAATCTGCATAACAATGTTGGAAATACAGCTATTTTCACTATGCTGGTTCTTCTTCTCCATGAGCAAGTGACATCTTTCGATTTTCTGATGTCCTCTTCTGTCTCCTTTTTCTGAGTACTGCAATTGTCAGCATATAAATCTTTTACTTTCCGTGTTAGATTGATTCCTATGTATTCTATTTTTTGATGCTATTGTGAAGGGTGTGGTTTTCTTAATTTCTCTCTCAATAACTTTGTTGTTTTTGTACACAAATGCTATTGATATTTCAGTGTTGACATTCTATCCAGCCATGCAACTGATTTTTGTTATTAACTCTAGGAGTCTTTTGGTGGAGTTTTGGGGTCTTCTATGTAGAGTATCGCATCATTTGTGAATAAAGATACTTTCATTTCTCCTTACTTATCTTTATTCCTTTTATTTCTCTCTATTGCAACTTTCTGTAGGGTTTTTATCATGAATGGGTGCTGGACTTTATCAAAAGCTTTTCCTACATCTATTGAGACGATCATGTGATTTTTTTCTCAGGCTCTATTGATATTGTGTATTACATGTAATGATTTGCACATGGTGAACCTCCTCTACATTCCTGGATAAACCCCAACCATTCATGATGTATAATCCTCTTGATGATTTGTTGAATTCTGTTGCTAGTATCTTATTGATGATTTTTGTGTCTATGTTCATTAGGGAGATTGGCCTATAGTTCTCTTTTTTGGATGTATCTTTCTCTGGGTTGGATATCAGGATAATACTCACCTCCAGGAAAGAGAGAGAATTCCTTTCCTTTCAATTTCATTGAAGAGTTTGAAGAGCATTATTATTAGATCTTCTCTAAATTTCTTGTAGAATTCAGCAGTGAATCCATCAGGACCTGGGCTTTTCTTTGTTGGTAAGTTTTTCATTACATTTTCAATTTTGCTGATTGATATTGAGTTATTCATGATTTTATATCTTCTTCATTCATCTTTGGTAATTCATATGTATGTAGGAATCTGTCCATATCATCTGTGTTTTCCATTCTATGAGAGTAACGATTTTCAAAGTAGGTATTGACGATCTTTTGAATTTCCACAGGATCTGTAGCGACTTCACCCTTATCATTCCTTGATGCATGAATGTGACTCTATCCTTTCTTAAATAGGTTAGCTAAAGGTTGATCAATTTTATTTATTTTCTCAAAGAACCAACTCTTCCATTCATTAATTCTTTGTATTTTTTTCTTGATTTCCATTCTGTTAGGTTTTGCTCTGAAATTTATAATTTCCTCCCTTCTATGAGCCTTGAGTTTTTCTTGCTCTTCTTTTTTAGAAGTCTGAGGTGTAACATTAGATGGTTTATTTGTACTCACTCTGTTTTCCTTATGTGAGAATTCAGAGCTATAAATTCTCCTCTTAGGACTGCCTTTATTGCATTCCATAGGTTCTGGTGTGTTCTATCTGCATTGTCATTTAGTTGTAGTTATTATTTAATTTCTTCCTTTATTTCATCTGTGATCCATTGGTTGTTCAGGAGGGTGTTATCTTTTTTTTTTTTTTTTTTTTTTTTTTTTTTTTGGGGGGTTTTTTTTTTTTTTTTTTTTTTTTTTTTTTTGCGGTACTGGGGATCGAACTCAGGACCCTGCGCTTGCTAGGCAGGCACTTGTTCCACTGAGCTATATCCCCAGCCCCAGGAGGGTGTTATCTAATTTCCAACTTTTTATGGACTTTTTGTAGTCTCTCTTGCCATTAGTTTCTAATTTCATTGCACTATGGTCAGATATTATGCGTGGCATAATTTCAATTCCTTTCCATTTACTTAAGCATGTTCTGTGGGCTAGTATATGGTCTATTTTAAAGAAATTCCCATATGCAACTGAGAAGAATGTGTATTCTGATGGTGTTGGGTGGAATAGTCTAAAAACATCTACTAAGTCCACTTGTTCACAGGTTTGGTTCAGTTCTGTTATTTCTTTGCTGACTTTTTCTCTAGTTCATCCGTCACTTTGTGACAATGGGTACTCAAATCTCCCATTACAATTGTGTATTGCTTATTTGATTTTTCATGTCTATTAATAATTGTCTTATATAGTTGTGTGCTGTTGTACTTAGTGCACATACATTTATGATAGTTATCTCTTCCTCTTGAAGTTTCTCCCTAACAAGCCTCATTCTTGGTTGGAGGCTGACATTGTCTGCAAAAGCAATAGCTACTCCTGCTTTTTCCTGGGTTCCCGTTGCATGGAAGAGTGTTTTCCACCCTTTGATTTTCAGTCTATGACTTTTATTTTGTGTTAAATTTGTTTCTTGTGTATGGCATATTGTTGAGTCTTATTTCTTGATCCACTTTGCCAGTCTGTTTCTCTTGATTGGTGAATTGAGGCCATTTACATTGATGGTCATAACTGATATATATTCACTTATCTTGGTCATGTTATTTTCCTGCTGTTGGCCCCCTGATTGTCTCCTCTGCTTAACTGCTTTCCCTGCCTCATGGTTTTTTCTGTTGCTTTTGTAATTGTGACCATTTGGATCTCTGTCTAGAATATCATTTAGTACTGTCCATAGCATTGGCTTGGTGTTCACAGTTTTGCAGGGCACATCAATATGGGCTGGAAGTGATTTTCTTTCAGGACTGGAGATACTTCATTCCATGCCCTTTTGACTTGAGGGTCTGTGTTGAGAAGTCGGCCATGACTCTACTGCACTTTCCTTTATAGGTGATCTGTTTCTTTACTCTGACATATTATAATATTTTTTGTGCTGAATTTCTTTTTTTTTTAAATTTTATTTTAAAGACAAAAGAATGGAGACATATGAACCAGAAAAGCCATAAACGATACAGAAAATACAAACATACAGAATATAGTAGGGAATTAGAACTGGATGTTGTATTACATAGTTATCTTCACATTAGTTAACACAAAAACATTAAAGGAAATACCAAATTATAGGTAAGATAGTAGGGAATTTGCACTGGATGCTGTATAATATAAAGTTATCTTCATTTCTGCTAATACAAAAACAACTGAGGAAATACAGAATTATAGAGAACATAGAAGGGAATTAGCTCTGGATGCTGTCCTACATAATGTTACCTTCATCTTTGTTACTCAGGTTACACAGATGATGGCCCTTTTGATCATTCAGTTTTTCTCCTCCCTCATCTCCGTTGCCCTACCACTCAATCAGTTATCTTCCCTGTGATAATAACTGTACTCCTGGG
>PVLD010017544.1:0-41554 GCA_004027595.1 Dinomys branickii
GGATGGGGTGTGTGTGTATGTGTATGAGTCCCAAGCCCTGTGTTCCTGTGAAGATGCTTTGAATGGCAGCCCCTCTGCTCACATTAACCACACACCCAGAGCAGATGTGGCCCTCTCAAGGTGATTTATTTTATGCATCTGTGTTTACTGAACGAACGCCTGACTGTGTGCTGGGGTACCCGGCAGCAGTGCCAGCAGCAGCCCACGTTGGCTGAGATGCCGCACCGAGGAAGGCCCCATTGCTGCGATTTGCACGTGCCCCCTGGCCCCTGGCACCTGTGTTCTGCTCCCCATGATGCAGCCAAGCCCCACACCTGGCTGCCTTCCCCCGCTGCTCCTCACCCTCGGTGTCGGGAGGTCCACCTTGCTTGGGACAGAAAACAAGGGTGGCGTTCCAGACAAGCGTGGGTGGGTCTTCAGTGGCAAGCGCGGACTAGCTGTGGCCCAGCAGTAACCGCCCGGGGTGGTCAGGAGGCCTCTGCTGAGTGGCTTCGGGCACGAGCAAGGCGGGGGAGGTCCAGGAGTGACCGAGCGCATCAGCAGCCCTGAGACCTCCCTTCCGTGTCCCAAACAGCTCACTGAAGTGTTTGGAGAACAAGTCTTACCAAAATGCGTCTTTTTCCAGCCAGCTGATCAAACAGGTGATTTGGTACCTTCAAGTTCTTTCCAGTTGCGACGGGTGCTTCCCTGCACAGCCCTACCCTGAAGGCTGAGAAGACAGTGCTGCCGCAGGCTGGGCGCACTATAGCCTGGCCCTGCTGCTGGAGGCGGCTGCTTAGAGGGGAACGGAAGGTGCAGTTCAGGGCCAAGGAGACGTGACTGAGGCTGCTTTCCAGGTCAAGGAGGAAAAGGGTTGGTGGCGGGTTTGGTGCTACAGCCCCAAGGCTGGCAGATGCAGACACATTCCCGTGGAGGCACGTCGCCGTTTGTCAGTCCCTGTGTGTATGTGTATTTTAAGCAATAAGACTCAGCTGGTCACTTCTGGGCAGTCCTGGTGACGCATCCTGTGCTGTGATTGTTCTAAAGACAGAGTGGCCCCAACCACTGTGAGAACCTCGAATAAAAACCAGTCCCAACCCCTCCAGTGCTTGCCTCCTGTAGTCCTGTGCTGCTCCTCTCGGACTCGCAAGGGTTGTACCCTTAGGTCCTATCCTGCTGGCACTTTCTTCACAGGTGAGTTTGGCTGTGTTAGTGGTACGGGAGGCCGCGGGCAGGCCAGATGCTGCTGCTGGGTCCACACTTTGCTCTGAGGCATTATCCCTCAAACTATGACTCGTGGAGCACTCCATGAAGCCTAGAAGACAGGTTTAAAGCAGGCTCGAGCCAGGGATGTGGCTGAGCCGTGTAAGCACCTCCCTGGCAAGCACAAGGTCCTGAGTTCGATTCCTGGTACCAAAAGCAGACCCAAGAGCAGAACCAAGTTCAGTCAGACCCTTGCCTCGCATGGAGAAAATGTGACATTTGAAAGGCACCAGGCACTCAGAGGTCTCTTGTTGGTAGGATAGAAATATAGGTGGGTGTTAAGCGTTGCAGTTTTTTTTTTTTTTTTTTTTTTCTTTTTTGAGAGAGAGTCTGGCTATGCAGTTCAGGCTGGCCTTGAGTTCACTTTGCAGCCCAGGCTGGTCTCAAGCTTCAGTGATCCTCCTCTCTCAGCCTCCAGAATGCTGGGGTTATGGGTGTGGGTCACCACACCTGGCCAGCTTTGCAATTTAATATACAAGACCCATCTTGAGTTGCCCACTTTGTGCTGAGCACTGTGCTAGGTATTGAGATGCCTAGTGACTAGGAGGTGAAGCCCTGGCCCGCTAGACCTGCATTGGGAAGATGGGATTTCCTCCTGTGAGGTGGTTCACTAACCCCGCAGGGCAAAGTGGAAGTCCCTGGCACAGGCTCAGAGGCCCTGACACCCTAAATGCCTTGCGGGCCACGGCTGATGACTCCTTACTTAGACTGGAACGTCCCGTTAGCTTTACCCTTGGTTTAAAGGTCCTGTGGAGAACTTCAGTGAGACCCTGAGCATAGCCCAGGGAAGGGACAGCCTGCCAGCTCTACCCAGGACGGGGACAGCTGCTCTTCGGGCCACCTGCAGGTGGGCGGAGCAAAGCCGTGTGCAGCCTGGCGACACCTGAGAGGCTTCCCAAGTGCAGTGCTTGCTAGTGGCCAGGTCCTGGGTGCTGGCAGTGAGCATTGTCCTCCATCCTTGGAGGTTTGCGCTCAGCCCTGGTGGTTTTGAGAGTCCAGAGGGTCAGGGCAGAGCCCTCCGGATGTCTTTGCCCTTGGGCTAGAGGGTGACAGCTGGGGGGGGAGTGGCTACTGTCTCCTGCTGGGCTTTTCCAGGTGACCCTACTGGAGCATGTTCTCACCTAGGGATGATTCTAGTCTGAAACCACAGGAGAGAATTGAAGGTGCTCATCATTTCTGCCATCCATTCATTTGCTTATTCATTCATTTTTATAGTACTAACAGTCGAGTCCAGGATCTTTACACTAAGCTCTAGCCACAGCTCTTAATTTTTTTTTTTTTTTTTTAAATTTTGGGAAGAGTTAACCCGGTTGGGAGGGATCAAACTTGCAGTCCTCCTGTCTCAGCTTCCCAGAATGCTGTGATTACAGGTCCCTCCCACCATGCAGGGCTCATTCCTACCTTTTTAAAAGCTACTGTCTGAATGGTGCAGCTCCTGTGGGCTGGTTCTCAGAGGAATGTGTGTCTCCTTGGTGTCCAGGCCCTGGCTCACTGAGTCCTCATTTCTCCAGTTGCCTCAAGTGACTGGGTTCTGGCAGACACTTTGTACTTTGTCAGAGCCCTGGGTGCAGGATGGGGGAGTTTTGATGAACAAGACTAAAACTCCCCTGTCTGGTTTCCTGTTTTAACCAAGAAGCAAAAACCCAGATTGGACCCAGAAGGAGGGGGAAAAAGGTTTGGCTGATTTAGCTGGCTGCTGGCAGACGCTGGTGGGAAGGCTCACGGGTTTTGGGGGTGGGGTTCCAGAGTCCGGCCTGGGGACCGGTGATGCGGACCTCCCTAGAGCTCAGGCCTGTGTGGAGCACTTCCTGTGCTGGCACCAGGAATGGGGACCCGAAGGCCTCCTAGTTCGAGGGGCTCCTTGTGGCCTGGAGAGAGGAAGCCTCCAGCGCTGTTCGTACCACACAGCGATGCCAGCACACCGTCCCCAGGGTGCCAGCTGGGGAGTCAGAGCAGCTTCCCAGGGAAGGAGCGAGGCCAGGGCAGTGCTAGGCAGAGGTTCATTCTGCCAGTTAGTGGGTCCCTACTGTGTGCCCGGTGCTGACAAGTACAGACAGCCCGGGAAGCCTGTGGCGTGGAAATGGGCAAGCAGATTAAGTGTTCCAGGTGGCACCTGCACTCTGGGCAGTGACACGGAGCTGGGAGGTAATGGGAATAAAAAGCTTTTAAGTTAATTTGTCATTATCGTTTATGGACCATTTTGTTTTTTGTCTTTTTGAGATAAGGTAGTTCATACTGGCCTTGAGCTCACTTTGTAGCCCAGGGTGGTCTTGGACTCACAAGGATCCTCCTGCCTCAGCCTCCCAAGTGCTGGGATTACAGGCGTGAGCCACCACGCCCGGCCGTTTATGCACCATTTACACCCTGTGGTTTTACACAAGCCTGGCGTTAGGCTCTGGATGTGCACGCCAGGTGTTAAATGCAGTACCTTGGTTCTGAAGGCCACAGCACCTTGGTGCTGGAAGCCAGGTAGGACCTGGGACCTCCTGCCACAGCGTGCAGGGGCCCAGGCCAGAGGATCCTGTGTCCACGGCCCCAGACCCTTCAGAGCTGAGGCTTTGTCCATAGGCTGTTAGGAATGTCTTCATATCTTTTCCTCGAAAGCCTTGCTCTTCCTTGGAGGAGATGAAAACAGAGTTTTCCTCTCAGAAGGAAAAGCTGGTGGAGCTTCTGGCGTGTGAGGGGCTGACGTTCCCAGACATGAAGCTTCTCGCCTCAGCACAGCACAGTATTCCTTCTGTTTCACGTTTGTCACCGAGGCTCAAGAAGCCCTGTCCTGCCATGGGATGCTACACAACAGCCCAGGTGGGGCCCTGGGAAGCCGTGCCCACAGTTGCCCTGACCCCACCCTGGGCCCCACGGGCCATAGGCCAGGACCTGCACCAACCTGCGCGGCTCCTGCCCGGCTGGAGTTAGGGAAGTTTGCGTAAAACCCTCAGAAAAGTGTTTTTTGGAGTTGAGTGGTAAATTAATGATAACACCAATCTTTACAAAGGCACAAATAGTGGCGTGCAGTACTTGATCCTCAGCAACACTCAGAGGTTGGCACTGTATCTATACACATCCCACCACCCTCATGCTATACCCTAGCGCTACAGAGAGGAAAATGGAGATTTCGTTTTGAGACTGGGTCTTGCTATATATTTCAGGCTCCTCTTAAACTCACTGTGTAGCCGGGCTGGTCTCAGTATGTGGGGATCCTTCTGTCCCAGCCTCCCATGCACAGCTGAAAATTGAGACTGAAAGAAACCCAAGTAGGCAAGTGTGGCGTAAGGTCCTGAGTTCGATCCCTGGTACCAAAAAAAAGTGTGGTGGATGCCTGCAGCCTGTAATTCTAGCGCTCTGGGAGGCTAAGGCAAGAGAACTGCAAGTTTGAGCCCAGTCAAGGGGTGTAGCTCAGTGTGAAGGTTCTGGGTATAGTCCCCAGCGTCACACCCACACAAAAAGGAAGAAGGCCAGGTAAGAGGTCAGCTGGTAAACGCCGCCATCAGGACAGTCTGCTTCCATGCATGAGATCACACAAGAGACTTCTGCTTGCTCAGCTCTGCAAGTTTCACCCACAGAGCCCTGGGCAGTGAACAGGCCGTGCTCCCACTACAAGTGGGGAAGCAGGTCCGGGGAATTAGCAGGGGGCTGAGACATGGGCCGTGGCTCTCCTTGCCCGGGTTCTGCTGACTGTGGACCTGTGCAGTGAGGTGGGCATGTCTGTGTCACTGCCAGTACAGCTTCCCAGGCCTCAGCTTCCAGATTACTGGAGGCCAGCAGGTGGTCACCAGGGAGCAGCCATACCCCGGCCCACATCCCCGGGTTTTGGGGAAATTCCCTGTGCAGGGGCTGCTGCTTAGAGGGGCCGGGGCAGTCCATTGCTCCTGGGAGGGGTGGCTCTAGCTCTCTAGAGCTGAATTATTAAATGTTCAGGAATTTGATGAACTGCTTATCAAACCACCAATAACAAACCAAATCTTATAAGCCGTAATTAAATATATTAGAAACAAAGGCGGCGAGAGTGAAACCTCACTTGTAAATTGTGTCACTGCACTGTTGTTGCTCTGCCCTTGAAGATGTTGCGTATCCACACGGTGGAAATATGATGGACATTTACTGGGGCGGTCAGGTGTCCACAGAAGAACCAGAGGCCGCGAGTTAATGGTGGTTCCAGGAGATCAGAGGGGCACTGAGAATCCCCATCTCCCCTTAGGGACACTGTTGGTGCCACACTGGTCGGCAGTGCTGGTGAAAGCAAACCTGTCTCTGAACACAAACCACGGTGTCACAGTGGCTACCACAGTCAGCACACAGAGCCACTGTGTAGGTCGCAGTCCAGGTGTGCAGTGGGTGACCTCCCCGGGTTTGTGGAGGACCAGTCCACGGTAGTCACACCAGGAAATGGCCCATGGCGCACTGCTTGGAGCACCCCATGCCTGGTGTCACCCAGTGACAACTAACTGCTATCTCCCTGCCCTCCCATTGCTCAGTAACATCCCATGGCTGCTGACTACCACCACCAGCCAGGGTGCCACACTGAGGAGAGCTATGCATTTATCCCCATGACATTCCTTGTGAATGGTGAGGAGGGGAGTCTTGGCAATGCCCTTCCAGCTTTGCCAAACGTCGGGGCCCCCTTCTGCACAGAGCTAGCGTTAGTGACCTGTTGGGCTGCACAGCTGTGACGGCGTCTAAGAGATGCTGATGTGCAGGATGAAGCATAGGAGACAGCTCAGTCATGAACTCGAGATGGGGGACCACATCCTTGGGTACCCCGCACTCCTGCAGCACCACAGAGGTGCTCAGATGCACAATGTGGGGTTCAGTACCAGGCAACAGGAAGGGGGGGCCAAGGGCCGGGAGTCCCAGCTGTGTCTTGAGAGAGAGCGTCCACACTGAGCCCGGTGATGTGGGAATTTGGTGATGGCCTCGGTGAGGACAAATCCGTCCATCGAGGGCAGAGGTCAGGGGCCATGAGGGTACTTTCTGAGAGGAGGCTGCTCTTTCTGGCCCAACACCCAAGAGCCCTGTAAGGACACGCAGGCCCTGGCAGAGCACGGCTGATGCCGGGAGAGGAGCAAGAAGCTCTTGCAGGAGGCGCTGCTCTGCGATCTGTGCCCTTCTGCTTCTTGGCGCTCCCTTGATCTTTCTTCTCTCGGAAAACTTACCCCAGAGGAACATGGACTTGCCCTGCTGGCCGTTCCAGAGCCTCCTGTCCAGTCAGAGGGGAAAGCCCACCTGGGTCATCGAGGGCCAAAGCCTGGCCTGCCTGACGCGGGGGCTGGAGCCAGGCTTCCCAGCCCAGGGCATCTCAGCACGCTGTGTGCAGGCTGCCCCTGGCCGAGGGTTAGAGACGGCGTGTTCACCATTTCCGGGACTCAGGGCTCTGTCTCCTAGCGAGGCTTTGAGGCTTCTTGGGATTTTAGAGTGGGGAGAAGGGGCAGACCCCGGCACTGCCACAGCAGGCAGCTTTCTCGGCAGTGTTTCCCCAGGGCAGAAGGAGGGCAAGGCGTGCCGGCACTTGCAGAAGAACCAAGACCACAGTGGGTCCCAGCCTGTGGGCTTCATGTCCCCCCAAAGCCAAATCTGTGAGGGGCGTGCAGCGTGGTTTGTGTGGGTTCTAGACCTGTAGCTCTATCTTCAAAATAGAAACCCAACCCTACCATGTCTTGCCAGTTCCCCTGCTGTGGCCACGTCGAAGGCCCTCGGTACGTCACCTTCCCGGACCGGCACAACACCTGCCCAGCTGCCCTGCCTGTTCCCGTCTTGTCTGCCCTCAAGAGACCATACTCCATGCAGCACACAGCAGGTCAGCTGCACACACGTGTACAACGGCTGCCACCTTCCTGCCTGCCGCATGCCCGCCCTTTCCCCAGACCCGCTTGGCCCTGGCCCCTCTGCTGTGCTGACTGCGGCAGCTCCGACCTTTCCCACCTTGAGAGTGTCCTGTCCCCTGTCATTCCTCCTCTGCCCCCGCCCCTCCCAGGCCCACCCTTCTCTCCTTTCACCGCCCCATAGAACTGGCCTCAAACACTGATGCTTCTCAGAAACCCCGTCAGCCCTCAGTGAGGTGTGAGCTTCCCGGGACCAGCCTGAGTGCCCTGGCACAGGGAATGGCACATGACGTGTGCTCAGTAAAGTATTTCTTGATCGAATGAGTGAGCAAATGAGTAAATGAATGAGCTGTTCAGGGACAGGACCTGTTGAAGAACTGCTCAGTTTATGCACATCGCCTGCCACTGCCGCAGGCTGGAAAGGGAGATGGAGCACAGTGGGGTTAGGAGGCACTGCCCGTTGCCGTGGGAGCAGCACCTCCGATCTGGTGCCGAGGAGCCACGCAGCCTGCGGGCTGGGGTGCTCAGGTTCTGCGTCTAGGTGCTTCCCTCAGCCCGGGCTTCCTTCCAGGCCTGGCGCACAGTGAGCTTCACTTTGAAAGGTTCGATGAGAAAGACCATCTTGGGGATGCCCTCCAAGGGAGGCAGCCGCCCATCTCCTGGCACCTCTAGGTTAAACCTCTGCAGCAGCCAGGCTATGATGAGGAACACCTCCTGACGAGCCAGGGCCTCCCCTACACAAGAGCGGGGTCCGGCGCCGAAGGGCAGGTAGCTCAGGGAGGGTATGATGAGCTGGCTCCCTGTTGGATCCAAGAAGCGCTCTGTGGGCAAAGGGAGTCATCAGCCAGGGGCCGGGCATGGAAGCCACCCTGACTGAGGGGGGCATGCCCAGCTCAGGAGAGACACAGCCCTGCCCTCCATCAGCCTGTGAGACAGGAAATATCCAGGACGCATGGGGCGAGGGTGAGGAAAGGGGCAGGCGTGATGGAGGCACTTAGATGCTCAGATGGCTTCTGGGAGGAGCAGGCGCAGCTGACGGAAGGAGCGGGGAGTCAGCTGAGAGGGGTTGGGGAGGCCTGCCACAGGACGGGTGAGGGGCCCGTGGAGAGGCAGCTTTGCTAGTGGTGAGACAGCAGGGGGTGGGTGCCGGGTGACAAGAGTCCAGGCAGATTACATGGCCCAGGGAGCAGGAAGGCCAGAAGCAGGGACTCACCGGGTTTGAACTGGTCTGGCTGGTCCCACTCCTGCTCACTGTGATGCAGAGCCCACAGGTTGATGATCACGTTTGTGTCCTTGTCAATGGTGAACTCCCCGATGCTGCCCAGACAGAGAGCGAAGCAGTACCAGGGTGGATGCGGCCCTCCTGGCACGCCCCTCCCTGGGGAAAGCACCCTGGACTCCTCAGGTCTCTCCTCTCTCAGCTTCTGCCTGGCCAGTCTGAATCAACCCTGTCCCAGATCAGGGGCCCTCGGACGCCCTGCCTTCTTGGGTGGGTGTGCCTCAGGAGAGATGTGTTTACGCGCATGTAGTACTGCTGCCTGGGCCCCATCCCGAGCCGCTTCTAAGTGCAGCTCAGGGGCCTGTGCACTAGTCAGGGCACCCAGGGTGGTGGACATGTTGATCAGAGGGCTGGGTTGCGAGGGCTGGTAGTAGCTGGGGTTTGACTGCAAGTTGACCAGCAGGCTGGGTGGAGCCAGCCGGGCTGTCAAGTACCCCTGGCAGTAACCTAGGGCTGGGGCTCCCTGGGAGGGAAGGTACCTAGAGTCAGTGTTAGCCTTGTGAGGTATGAGGACTGGGGCCACCGGCCGGATGCGAAGGACCTCTCGGATCGTGGCCTCTAGCATGAGGAGGTGGTTCCGGTCATTGAAAGTTGGTGCACGGCTGAAACCTACATTCTGGTCAATCTCCTCCTGGATCTTCTTTTTCACCTGAGGGCCAGAGCAAGGTGCAGGTGGTCAGTCTGTGTCAGCCCAGGAGAAGCAGGGGTTGCTCAGAACCCAAGGGCCGTGTCCAGAAGTGGCTGTGAGGAGCCTTTGCATGGAGGTCCGCGCCCAGGCCCGACTTGTAGAAGCCTGAGCAGCTGGGGATGGGGTGGCCAGCGCAGCCTTCCTGTAGGGAAGGTAGAGCGCAGAGTCTCTCCTTCAGTCTGGAGCGTGGGGGTCGGGCAGGCTGGCTCTGGGGGTGAATTGGGAAGCCAGGAGTGGGAGGAGCTCACCTGGGGATTGTGCAGCAGGAAGGCTATGATCCAACTCAGGACAGAACTGGAGGTCTCCACGCCGGCCCCAAAGATGTCCCCTAAGGTGCCAAGAATATGCTTGTCTGAAAATACATCTGAGTCTTGGTCTAGGCCAGAGTTGTTGTTGTTCTCATTCACCTTGGCTTGGATCAGTAGGTCTATCATGTTGGTGACCGAGTCGCTTCTGAACTTCTCCTGGGCCGGGGAAGTTGAGAGGGTAATGAGGCAGAAGCCCCGTCTGCAGCCCTGCCACTGTAGTTCCGTCCCGCGAGACGGCAAGGCCGGGGGTGCTGGGAGGGGCTGGGCAGGACCCACGTGCTAGGGGAGTAGGAAATAACCCTGGGCACTCATTAAATTCGAGGGGGTGCCTGTGTCCCTCCTAGTGACCCCTCAATTTCTTGCTTTCCCATGTATTAATTAGATCAGTTTTTGTTATGCACCTCTGTGTCAGACGCCCTGCTGGGCTCTGGAGATCCGTGGTGCTCCCTGGACCCTGGCCTGCTGCGGCCTCCCCCATGCTCACCGCAGCACCCCTACCTTGCTCTCTTTCAGTATCTTACTCAGCAGGACACCTCGAATTTCAACATAATTCTTCAGCATTTCCAGGGTCTTATTGGGAAAAATCTGAGGAGAAGAAAGAAACGTCAGTGGGCTGGGGATGTATGTAGCTCGGCGACACAGCTCCCGCATGGCAAGCGCAAGGTCCTGACTTCAATTCCTGATACCAAAAAAAAAAACAGAAAAAAAGAGTCGAGTCCATTCCTCTGTTTTCCAGGCTTGGGAGTCCCTGCTGCAGGCTGCCGGGCTCTCTGTGTCAGGAGCTCTCCCCCTCCAGCCCTGCCCCTAGGCCTAGTGCAAGGCAAGGAGGGGACAGATAATGGGCAGCTAGCACACCAAGCAGGGGTGGATTTCCCTTCCCCTGCCCCGTCCACCCAACGGCAAGACCTCACTCTGCTGTGCGCCCAGCCCTTGAATGTCGGGTAAGCAGCCAGCAGGGCCAGCGCCTGTGGTGACCCTGCACTGGGAGACTGCGGCAGAAAAACCGGAAGTTTGAGCTCAGCCTGCACAATCCGGTGACTTAGTGGACCCTATCTTTCAACGAATAAATGAATAAATAAATATAATGTATTTATAAATACTGTAAATAATAGTATTTATTCAGCATGAAGGTCCTGGGTTCGATCACTATTACAACCAAAAAATAAAAGATAAACGAGTCCTGGGCAAGCTGCTTAACCAGGTTGAGTCTATTTTCGCCTGTGCACAGCGGGGATTGGACAGCGGACCTCTGCAAGGGGTGGAAGGGGTTGCACAGAGGGCTGCACACGGGCACAGGGCAACTGGGGAATCCACGAGAGTCACTACCGCGAGCACCGAGATGCACAAAGACCAGACCCCTGTGTGCGCAGCGGCCAGCGGTACAAGAGGCGGGGAGGGCTGGCCGCTGTGGCCGAGGCGCAAGGACGGACACGGGTCTGGAGCTGCGCGGTCACAGAAGGGAAGGCTGGGGACACGTCCGGGTCCGCCGGCGCCTGAAGCGGGGCTGGCTTCACGCTCACCTTCAAGCAGGGGAATATGTCCACCAGCATGTTCTCCCCCACGCTGTTCAGGAAGCCCTTGGTAAAGCTCTTTATGGTCGTCAGCTCAGAGTCCCCACTTTTGTACGAGTTGCTGAAGCATATCACGCAGATGATGTTGACTATCGCCGTGAAGATCGGCGAGGACAAGTCTATGTCCTGCCCATCGCAGGTGGCCAGAAAATCGCACAGGGCGCCGGCTTGCTGACATACTGCGCGGAGAGGCGGGAGGCGAATTGGCCACGAGAGGGCGGCAGTCTCCGGGAGAGGCCGGCCGCCCCCAGCCCGCCGCGGCCCGCCCGCTCCAGCGCCCGCACTCACTGACGTTCTCCAGCTTCTGCTCGCCGTCCCTGAACAGGGAGAAGGCGCTTAGAGCCAGCTTCCGGTGCAGCTGCCAGGAGGCGCCCGAGTCGGCGAAGGGGATGCCCTTCCCGTTGTCCGACAGCAGGGCTAAGCTGGTCTGCGGAGAGCAGGCAGCGCGTCGGCCCCGCGCTCGCCCCGCCGCGCCCCGCGCCCCCCAGCCCCGTCCTCTCCCTGGGGAGAGGCAGGCGCCTGCCGCGCTGACCCGCGTGGGCGCCGCTGCTGCCTCCCACCCGGACTGTGTGATCTCGTAGGACAGGCCCGAGGCCCCCGATTCCAAGAGAGGCAGCACGGGGCAGTCAGGAGGAGGAGGCGGGAGTCCCGGGGTTCGTCTCCCCGGGAGGTGACCTCTGCTGGCCCCTGACCCTCAGCCTCTGACCGGGACGAGGCCAGTGCGGGTGGGGTAATTTTTCCAAGCCGTGCCTAGTCTGAGGACAAGGAACCGGCCAGCTCGTAGAGACAGTGGCTGCCCTGGCCCCCTCCCTCCTGGGGCTCGGTGGCTCACCTCTGCCCTGCACACCATCGCCAGCCCTGCCTGCAGAGCGCACAAGCCCTGCAGGCCGTGCCTCCTCCCAGACGAGCAACAAAAAGCCCCAAGTCTCTGTCCCCCACCTTCGGACCCACAAGCCTTGCCAAGACCCGCCGCCCCCAGAAAGGCAGAGGGGAGCTGGCGGGCCCTGTGGCTGACTGGCTTAAGGCAGCGCAGCCTGCAGCAGTCGGGTGAAAGTGAGGCCATGCCACCCGCCAGGGTGTTTGGGGAGGTCTCCGCAGTGGCAGTAGGGATGGAAGTATGGGTACAGGGCTGGGATGGTGACCGACATCTAGGTGGGGTCCACAGCAGCCCCCAAGGAAAAGGCAATTTAGAGTAACACACAAGGGCCGGGATACAGCTCAGCGGCACAGTGCCTGCCTGGCAAGTGCAGGTTCTGAGTTTAATTCCTAACACCCACTCCCAAAAAAGTAACTCACGCCAGGTCATAGAGCGAGCTAGGTGGGATCCGCAGCAGCCCCCAGGTGCCACTGGAGGTCAGTACCTGTGCCATGACCCAGAGTCACGGGGACAGCTCTGGAAAAACAGCCACCCCAGCCAGCCGAGAGCCTGGCTTCTCCTTGGCACCTCCGGATGGAAGGGGTGACCACTACCCCCTCTTTTCAGGAAGAGTGTCAGTCACACTGGCTATTCCTTGAGCACGTTTACAGGGCCTGGGCTATGGAGTTTACCCAGAGCTTCTCTGTCAACCAGACCTAGAGAGATTTTTATCCAGGTTGAGGGTGAGGCGAATGGGGTGAGGGCTCCTGACCTCCGGGCCCCTCGTTCAGAAGGCCTCCCTCCAGTTCTCCCTGCTCAGCCTAAGGGCTGGGGCGGTGTGAAGGTCGTTCCCCTCCCTTCTTCCCACTGGCCTGAGCTTTGGGGAATCAGGAACAGGTGCAGGTCCAATGGTGGGAGGGGGCAAGGAGAGGCAGGTGCGCTCACCGTCATGGGCCGTCCGGAGAAGTCCTTTCCCTTCTTGACAAGGACCTCCCTGGCCAGCTGGTGGTCGCCGATGACCACTGTATTTGTGGAGCCCAAACGAAAGGAATAGATGAGGCCATATTTTTTCTGCAGTTTGAATAAGTTGAAGTGCAGGTGGCCACTTCTGGGAAGGAAGGGCAGGCTGCCCACGAGGGGCAGAGATGGGAGGCTCTTTGGGTACTTGGCACCGGAAGACCCTCGCCTGGGCCAAAAGAAATAAGCTAGCATGAGCCCCAGCAAAGCCACAAGCTCCCACATGGCGGCTGGGTGTCAGCAGCAGGACAGATGGCTGTGAGGCTGGCGAGCGTGCAGGGGGACCCTTTTAAAGGCTGATCTTCACCTTGGTGATGGGTTATCTTTTGGCTTGTGAAAGTTTCTCTTGGCCGCGAGCCAGGCCTGACCCCTGTCCCAGAACCAGGAGAGGAGGAGGACTGGATCCTCCTCAAGGGCTGGCTCCACACCAGGGCAACCCCCGGGGAGGAGTGGCGGAGAGCAGGGCACAGCTGCTCTTTTCCCTGGGGCTTCTCATCTGGGGGCCACCCAGTGTGCCAGAGGCAAAGCGCATCCGGGTTAGCAGTCCAGGCTGCAGGCCTCCAGGAGGCGAAACCAAAATCCAAGACAGATAACAATGTCAGCTGGGCTTCAGCTAGCAGGGCCTGAGGGAAACACAGCATCTGGGCTTATCGCTGACATCTGGCTAAGGGCTTCCAAGGGTAGGTTTCCAGGTCACAAAAGATAAAACCCAGATGTCCTAACCCGAACAGCTACTCTTTCCAAGGCAGTTTGTCCAGGCTTGGAGGACACGGGCCCAAGTCTTCAGAGGTTTGATTTCAAATTCTAGCTGGGTACTTTCTAGCTCTGTGACCTGGTATGAGTTACTTTATTTTTTGGAGGGGGGGTACCAGGAATTGAAATCAGGACCTTGTACTTGCCAGGCAGGCACTGTGCCTGCTGAGCTATATCCTGGCCCTTGAAAGTTACTTTAAATTGCCTTTCTTATGTTAAAGATACACATTTTGTTTGATTTTTTGAGACATGGCTGGCAGTGATCCTCTTGCCTCAGCCTCCTCAGTGCTGGGATTATAGGCGTGCGCCACCACGTCCAGCTATCTGAGTTATTTCAAAGAGCCTAGGTAAGTAACTTAATCCAACTTGTGCTACAGAATTGGATTTCTGAGCAGACTACCTGTATCAAGCCTCATATTGTCCCTTTTTGTATTTCCCAAGAGACCAATCAGGAAACAGTGCTGCACCACAATTTACTACGGGGCCCAGAAATTCTGTCCTGATCAGGGGCATTATGCCCTGGGCATAAGTCAAAATGTTCAAACCCATCCATCTGCAGAATCCGTGTGCTCTCACGAGAAAGGCCGCCGGGCTCTGTGGGAGAACGGGCCTCACGTCAGCAGCTATGCGCATGCGCACCGCACACTCCACCCACCGCCCCCCACCACTTCTGGTCATGGGCATTTTTTGAATTATAGAAAATATAATCTAGAAATTCTTCTTCACTGGGTAAATGTTCTCAAGTTTTGGAATAAGTTTTACCATGATAATATGAGAGAGAAAAAGCCACAATAAGTCACAATCAACAAGTGAGGGGCTGGGGATTTAGCTCACTGGCACAGCGCCTTCCTTGGCAAGCTCAAAGTCCTGAGTTAGATTCCTGGTACCAAAAAAAAGAAAAAAAAGGTGAGAAAATGTTGCGTAGTTGCTTTTCTATTTTTTGGTAGTTGCTTTCAACAAAAGGGACTTATTCCATGTGGTAACATTACTACCAGCGTCCAACACCATGGGCCCCCCTTCAAGGTTAGCAGGACCTGAGTTGAGGACCACCGTGCACTTGGCACTGTCATTCTTTATGGAACAATCCCTTGTACAGTCAAAAATCAAAACAAGGTAGTTCTAACCGAAGCAAAAACCCATCTGAAAAGTAACTTTGCAGATGGAGCCAACAGAGAGACAAGTAGCAGGCGAATGATCAGATTAATGGCAAAAATAGTTATCAAAAAACGGGAAAGCCTAGTAGCCTTATACAAAGATCAGGATTTACTCATAAAACAGTGTATCTCCAAACTAAGAAGTCTAATTGCGCGATGCAAGGATGTTGGCCTGAGTACCTTACACAGGGTCTAAGTCTAATGGCCTTGTTCGAAGACTTATTTGGTTACACGTGAGTTGCCAACAAAATAAATTCAGCAGAAAGAGCTCAATTAAACTGTCAACCTTGCTGAGCTGCCTTCTTGTCTGTGTGGCTTAGGGACCCAAGGTCAGATCTGTCAGCCTTCTCTCAGGGCCCCCACGCTGGGCTCAGGGTGTCTCCGGGTGGTTCCCACGGCAGACTCCGCTGGTGAAGGTGCTGCCTCCTCACGTACCAGACACCAACACCCAGTTCCCTCTGGCCCCTTCCCCTTCTTCCTCCTTCTCTTCTTCTTTCCTTTTCCCTGTGAGCTGGAAGCTCAGCCCCTGGTGACTGCATGGAGCTTGCAGTTCCCTGAAGCTGGAGTTCTTCGGCACGGACATCAGCCCTCACAGCCAGCAAGGGAGACGCCAGCAGGACAGAACTCACATTCCCATCACCAGTGCAGGCGTGAGCACCTAGGCGCACGTTGCACTTGCACAGCTGCCCACACTCGCAAGACAGGGGTCACACAAAGCCGTGCATCAGAAGGTGGGGACCATGGAGGCCACCCGTGCGGGGCCAGTGTGTCTCCTACAGGTAGCAACTTGTTATTACGGCAAGACAGCATCGATTTTCCCCTAAGTGTACGGATGCAGTGCAACTGCAGAGTATACACTGCTTGTCGGGAATGTAAACTGTGTTGGTAGTCTCTTGAAAAGCTGAATAAAGGGGCCAGGGATATAGCTCAGCAGCACGAGTGCCTGCCTGGCTAGCGCAAGGGCCTAAATGCAATTCCTGGTACCAAAGAAAAACGCCAATATTTGCCCAGCACCAGTCTCCAGCAACACAGACACACACACCCATCATGACTGTACATAAATTAACATCTCAGTAAATCTGATTAGAAACCAAAAACAATAAATGGACTTATCAATAATCTAGACGCCTGTGAGAGAAAGCAATGCTGACCCCGAGGAAGGTGGTTTTTGTGCATGTAATTTGTTTTGTTTTGTTTCTTCTTTTTATTTTGTCTTTTTAAGGCAGGGTCTTGCTATGCAGCCCAGGCTGGTCTTGAGCTCACTTTGTAGCCCAGGCTGGTCTCAAACTCACAGCAATCTTCCTGCCTCAGCCTCCCATGTGTTGGGATTACAGGCGTGCGCCACCACGCCCCACTTGTTTTGTTTCTTAAAACAGAGTCTCACCTCTCTAGTCCAGGTTGGCCTTGAATTTGTGGAGATCCTCCTACCTCAGCCTCCTAAGCGCTGGGATTACAGCTATGGGCCACCATGTGCAGCCTAGACAAGGAAATGTAAAAGCTACACAGAAGTGGGAAGATGGGGCCTCACACAGAGCACAGAACCCAGGTGGACTTTCTCTTTCTGCCGGGCCCCCAGAAGCAAAGGGGTGCACAGGGCCAAGCTCACAGCAGCAGTGAAGTGCGGAAACTGCTCTGGCTGTGTTCCCAGAGGGTCCATCCACGAGGCACACAACACATCAGAGTGCCACAGAGAGCTTAGTGAGGCACCTTTGCAGGAAGGGATTGTTTAATTTGGGTGACAAGTCCAGGCCTTGTAAGCTGCCAGCCCCCAGAGTTCCCCAACAGCTCTGCCCAGCTGCCTCAGGTCCCAAAACAATCCTCCCACATCCTGCCTGCTCTTAGGTCACAGTGCACCTGGCACCAAAAGCACCAGCTGCAGCCACACCAACTGCTGCCACACTGCCCAGCTCCTCGGCTAGTCCTGCACAACCACCCAGGTGAGCCACGCTCCCTCAACGCCACCCAAAGAAGCCTGGTTCAATACACTCAACTTCAACTCTCCTTTGGATGTACTCCAGAGGTCTCACGGAAAACCCCAAACTTAGGCTGGCTGGGTTCTTTACTGGATCGCCACTGTGTACCTTACACTGGGACTCAGAATTAAAAAGATCTTCACTTCAGGGCTCCCCCCCCCCGACATTTACCTGCACAGACAGCCATGGACAGCGAGCAGGCTAGAAAGAGATCCCCCAAGAAATTGAAACTCGGGCTGGGTCTTGCTATAGTTCAGGCTGTCTTTAAACTGACTTTATAGGGCAGGCTGCCCTCAAACTGGGGATCCTACTGCCTCAGCCTCCCATGTGCTAGGATTATAGGTGTCCACTACCATGCTTGGCTTAATCTTTAAATAGTTAATGTGGAGGACCATCTGGGTGACACTCCTTGGAGGAGGGGCAGTGGTCTCCGTTTTGGCTGAGCCTGACCCTATTTCCATGTATTGATCTGTACAGAGCTGGCTGGGACTTTTCCTTATCCCTTCAATTGCCTTTAAGTAATGCAAATCAGTCCAGCAGAGGTGCTGATGTGTAGTCTATGAAGCAAAGACAACAGGGCAGTTTCCGTCCCCCCTGCAGCTCCCCTAAAAAAGCATGTGAGCCAGGGTGAGGCTGAGGTGCAATGGAGAGGGTGTCTACAACTTCCCAGGGTATAAGAAACAGGGCCTGGAAGGGCTCTCTATAACTCTTAGGCTACTACTGTTGAGTTCTTTTCTGTTAGTAGAGGTATAGTATATTTAGCAGATCCTGCATGTCCATATTTGGTTTGTCTCAGCGTTTATACTATAATTATGGATTTATTTTCTAAGGTTAAGGGTGATATATCCATGGTCCTTAGGGTAATAAATATCTAGTTTGTCTTGGATGGAATTATTGTTGCTGGTTTATCTGATTCTGCCAGCATCACACAGCTGTGCTATGAACTACTTCGGGCAGCGCATTTGTTTAGGTGCTGACTGTCCTTAGCGATGCTTGGGTGGGTGCTGTTTCAGCCAGTCAATTCTTCTATCAAATAAATTTGACAAAATTGCTGTATTTATATTTCCTATTATATTGTCTCATAAAAATGAACAAAAATATGCAATTTTTGGTCCTCTTGTATTTAAATAATTGGACAGTTAAGAGGCTAATAGGTTTTGTTTGCATGTCAATAACCATACTAGGGCTGGAGGTACAGCTCAGTGGGCTAAGTGCTTGCCGCTGAGCACTAGGGCCCTGAGTTCGATCCCCGTCCCGGAAAAAAAAAAAAAAAAAAGGGGAACCATCGGATGGTTCCTTCTATAAAAATAAATAAATAAATAAATAACCATACTACCTTGGTAACATTAACAATACTTTGGCCCAATCCCAGAGAACTGGGTGCTGGGCTAACTACACTGCACTGTCCTCCCAAATTAACAGAGGTGGTCAGACCCTGGGACAGAGGCAAAGGACTGAATTAGCCATGACCACAGTACATGACTGAAAAGTAGAGACTAAAGAATTCTTGGATAGTAACCGAGACCCCACATGGAACCAGACCAGACCTTCTGACACGAGAGAAGTCTTTATTGGGGGAGGGACAGAGTAGCAGGCTACGTAGAGGACCAAGGTAGCCCCCGAGCTGAGGAAAGCGTGGGCCTTTAAGCTCTTTTTTCTGGCGGGGGCGGGGTGGGGTGAGGAGATGGCCCTGGGCCAGAACAGGACGAGCCCTAAGCGGCCGGGAGGGCGTCCAGGCCAGAAGCCTGATCGGCAGGAGGTGCCCATGTCAGAATGACCCCAGCAGGTGAACTGCCAGAGCGAATGTGGGCGGGGAGAGCTTTTGTGGCCGAGGGGAACTGAAGTGGAACAGGTAAGGGAAGGAGAGAAATATTGAGAGTTGAAGTTTTCCCACCAGGGGGCTGAGGCTGGCTGCCTTGTGACTTATCATCTCAGACTTAATCTAATAGGAATAGGAACGGCGGGTCTTGTCAGTAGCTACTTCCTGCTGAGGAGGGGCATAGTTATTTTGCCTGGGTCGTCAGTCAGCAGCAGCCAAAGGAGACGAGGGGGCGACATGTCTTGCAGGTGGCTACTCCTCGCTGAGGAGGGGCGTTGTTAAGTCTGTTTCTGGATCGTCAGTCGGGACCGGCTGAAACTGGAAATCTGAAAGAAGCATAAGGTTGAAGTTTTGAGTCGTTAATCTTTGGACTGTGTTGCGAATGAGGGAAAAAACGCAGGGCGCTGCAAGGAGGAGAGCACAAATGGCGGCGAGGGGTCCCAACAGCGGGAGCAACCAAGGCAGGAGGCTGGCCCAGATACTTGACGTGGGAGAGGATTCGCTGTGGAGGTGTTGGGCACGGTTTTTAAGTTGCTGGATATTTTCCTGGACAAGGCCGGACTGGTCAGCATAGACACAGCATTTTTCCCCAGGAAGAGACATGTTCCTCCTTTTTCGGAGGTGAGCAGATTCAGTGCCCGTCTGTGTTGGAGGACGACTCCTGCAAGCCGATCTGGCTGGGAATATATCAAAGAAAGAATGTTGGCCACCTGGTTTGGACGATCTGGCGGTCGGTTAACCGGTGGGAGGTTAGAAGCAACCCAGTTTGCAGTGCTGGCGGCTGCCAGAGCTCCCGCCAAGACAGATGCACCCAGGACTACCCCGCTGGAGACGCTACGTCGGGAGCGCTCAGGTGGGGAGAGATATTGGTCGGTGAGTTCCCCATCCGTGTAGATCTGTAGACTGGGGAGAGGGAGAACTGGAAGGCAGACCACGTCAGGGGGGTAACAGGGGTAGAGGGAGGGCTTGACAGGAAGTGACGGTGATGGAGGGGAGAGCTGGAGCCGGAAACACGAGGCGGGGCTATAGTCCGATTGCAGGGAAGGGAGCTACGGAAGCTGGTTGGTCCATAACAGGTGAGGTTAGCCCCACGAGGGAGATATTTACCGGGCTGAACCTGCAAAGGGGCTAAGTTTCTGTCAGGTTTTGGTGAACATTGGTCTGCATACAATCGGGGAGGTTTTGGGTAAGAGAGAGAAGAGGCAAGTAATTAGCGAGAGGGCTTGGAGCAGCAGGGAGAAGCTGGAGAAAAGGCCGTCCGTACATGAGTGCAAAGGGGCTGAGGCCAGAGGGTTGGCGGGAGGCAGCGTGAAGACAGGTCAGGGCCATTGGCAGGAGGGATGGCCACAGGTGCTGAGTAGCTTAGAGAGATGCACCTTAAGGAGATGGTTGGCCTGTTTTTTTTTTTTTTTTTAGCTTACCTGAAGACTGAGGATAGTAGAGTGTGCAGGGCCCAGTGTATGTTGGAGGCCTGTGACACTTGTTGGGTGACTTTGGAAATGAATTACAGGCCACTGTCTGACTGAAGGGAACGGGGCAGGCAGAAATGGAGAATGATTAATGTGTCCACCCAGGTGAGGATGTATTGTTTTCTGTGCCTGCGCCTGTGGATAAAGTTAATTTGCCAGTCTTCTCCTAGTAATGTTCCCCTAAACTGGTGTGGGAAAAATGAGGGGAGGTCGAAGAGAGCCTTGTGGGTTTGTTTTGGAGCATACTGTGCATCGTGAGGAGGTGTCCTGTAGTAGGGGAGTTAGGCCCGGATAGAAGATGATGGGGTCTAGGAGTCTTTTTAGCCATCTCCAGCCTATGTGTAAAGAGTTGTGTAGTTGGCTAAGGAACTGTTGGGTGTGGTCGTCTGGGAGACAGTACTTCCCGCCCAAGAGGAGCCAGCCCTCTGGGCCAGGGGAAGCACATTTTTGGGACAGTTGCTTGAGCTGTGTGTCTGAGTAGGTGAACCCAGTGGGATATAAAAGGGGGGCGACTAAGGCCTGGATGCAAAGAGAGAAACTGGGGGTGGTTGGGAAAACTGGAGGGGTCCTGGGTAGTCATGATAATGGGACAGTAGTGTTGAGCCACAGTGGGTTGTGAGGTGTCCCAAACCGTTGGATCGACATTATCAAATGGAAAGGAGGGGTCCGACTGGTTACCTGTGGGCGGGGACGGGGAGAACGGGAGGATGGCCAGGAGCAGTGATGGTGAAAGAGGTTTTGGGAAGGAGAGTGTGATGTGTAATTTGGCGAGTGCATCCCACCCCAGCAAGGCAGTGGGACACCTAGGCATTACGAGAAAGGACTGAGTAAATAACCTAGAGCCAATCAAGCAAGGTAGGGGGCCTGTGGTGAGAGGGCATTGGGGAGAACCCTCGACCCCAACAACTGTGATCTTAGATGGCAATGTTTGACCAGAAAAGCTGGGGAGAATGGACCAGGAGGCCCCTGTATCAACGAGGAAGAAAACTGACTTACCTGCCACCTGGACTTTTACACTGGGCTCCTCAGATGACAGCAGGATCTCGTCTGCCTCCTCGGTGGGGGGGCAGGGGTGGAGTCCCGGCCCTGTCAGTCCTCTCCGGCCAAACCAAGCAGGTCCGTCAGGGATGGCTGAGGTCTGGGCTGTTGAGTGGGGGCAGAGGACCCCTCCCGTTGTAGGAGGGGGCAATCTACCTTCCAGTGCCCAGTTTGTTTACATTGTGGGCAGGGTTCCGGGGGCGGTTGGGGATTAGGACACGATTGCGCCCAATGGCCCTCTTGTCCACATTTGAAGCAAGGCCTCAGAGGCTGCTTGTTGGTTGGGAGCTGAGCAGACTGCTTGGGGGTCTGAGGCTTGAGATCTGCTGCGAGGAGTTGGCATTTTTGTTTGGTGCGGGCAAGTTTCTCCTCCTTTTTCGTGTCTTCGCGGCCATTAAAGACCTTGAAGGCCAGGTTGAAAAGTTCACGACGGGGGGGTGTTGGGTCTCTCCTCAAGGTGTTTGAGCTTTTTTCTAATGTCAGGTGTTGACTGAGAGATGAAGGAGGTGTTGAGGACCAGTTGGCCCTCTGTTGAGGATGGGTCAAGGTGTGTAAATTTAGTGAGGGCCTCTGATAGGCGTGCCGTGAAAGTGGCAGGGTTTTCTGTGGGCTCCTGTGTGATTTCACAGAGCTTATCCCAGTTAACTGCCTTACAGGCTATCTTTTCCAGGCCTGCCAAAAGGCAGATAATCATTCAATCTTGAGCTAGGGGACCTGGAGTGTTGGGCTGATAGTCCCATCGGGGATTTGGCCAGGAGAATTGGCCAGGAGAACTGGTAAGGAAAATTGGCCAGGAGATATTTCTGGGGGGTACAGGAAAGATAGAATTGAGGCTTGTTACAGAAGGTGAAGAAAGCTTGGACATAGGGTATCAGATAAAGTACCTTGGACCATTTATCATTGCGGCGACAGTAACTGTGTAAGTCCCTCAGGATGTTGAAGTTGAGACTACCCTCAGGTGGCCAAATAGACCCATTATCTAGCTCGTACTGTGGCCAGGCGGTTTGGCAGAGGAAGGTGAGACATTTGACTTTGAGATCAGAGACATCGAGGGGGCCATGGAGAACAGACTTGAGGCAATGGAGCACAGAGACACTGGGAGAGCAGGGGAGGGAGGAGGTGTTGCCCATGATGACTGGGAGAGAGAACAGAGAGCAAGGAGACTGAAGACCACTGTTGACCAAGAGAGGTCCCAAGTGGGACGAGAGACCCAAGCCCCCTGAGCGGACGTCTACAGTCAGGGAGGAGGTCATGAGAAGGGCGAGAGACCCAGGCCCCCTGAGTGGATGTCTCCAGTCGGGGAGAGGGTCGCAAGAAGGGAAGGAGGGGCTTGACGTGTCATCATGATTTCGGGAGGGGGCTGCAGAGGCCGAGGCATGAAGCTGGGAGAACGAGCCGTCCATGAGGTACGACAGAGGGGTCCTCAGGGAGAGAAGAGAAGAGGAAGGTTTAAGTCAGCGAGAGAAGAGCAAGGAGGAGGAAGGAGAAGAAGCCAACCAAATGAGGATCAAAGTAGAAGGTTCCGCGAAGGAGCTCACTGTAAGAGGTCCATAGGGGGAGAGATAGGTGGCCAGTTGGCATCGAAGGGGCTAGAGTGATCTTCAAATTAGTCGGTAACAGAAATGAACAAAGAGGGAGGCGAGGTGGATGGGAGAACAGGGGAAATGGGCATGAGGGGGGGCAGGAGAGAGAGGACTTACGGTTAGCAATGAGTGATGTGTGGAGGCAGAGGTCAGCAATGTGGCAGGTCTGAGGCTCATGGTCCGCTTCAGAGGTGGTCGGCTGTGGACCTGGGGAGGGGTCCCCGGTTGGGGGTGTTTTGGCACCAAATGATAGAAACTGAGACCCCCACATGGAACCAGACCAGACCTTCTGACATGAGAGAAGTCTTTATTGGGGGAGGGACAGAGTAGCAGGCTACAGCGGACCAAGGTAGCCCCGAGCTGAGGAAAGCGTGGGCCTTTAAGCTCTTTTTTTCTGGCGGGGATCAGGTGGGGTAAGGAGATGTCCCTGGGCCAGAACAGGCCGAGCCCTGAGCGGCCGGGAGGGCATCCAGGCCAGAAGCTTGAACGGCAGGAGTTGCCCATGTCAGAATGACCTGAGCAGGTGAACTGCCAGAGTGAATGAGGGTAGGGAGAGCTTTTGTGGCCGAGGGGAACTGAAGTGAAACAGGTAAGGGAAGGAGAGAAGTATTGAGAGTTAAAGTTTTCCCACGAGGGGGGTGAGGCTGGCTGCCTTGTGACTTATCACTCTCCATAGTAGCAACCACGTTTTTCTACAATAGGCAATCACAAACTCAAGCACAGAAAGAAACAAACAAGCAACAGGAACATGGGAAAGCAGGCAGCTCCCCAAATTTCCAACTGCCCAAAACCAACCCTTGGGGTGCAGAGCCCTTTCCCGTCCTCATCATGGCCCAGGAAGCTGTCTTTGTGATCCCATGAAAAGTTATTGGAATTTGAGTGAGTTAATTCCAGTCTACCACATCCAGTGCAGCCCATGGTGAGAATAAAGACACTAAGGCATATTTGTAGTTATGGGGAGCCAAGGGGTCCTATGTCCAGCCACAGTGATAGCCATTCAGGGCCAAGCCCAGGTTTCATTAATTCCTGAGGAAGGGAGTGGCTTGAGGATGAGTGACTGTGAGAACTGCGGGAGGCAGCTGAGTGCCATGAGCTGGGCTGGGTAGGGGGCCTGAAATCCCCTCTGCAAATGCAAAGAGAAGGATCTGCAGAGAGTAATCTGCAGGACACAATGGAGATAGTCTAATGTTGGAGTCAGTGGCTTAGCTCTGATGTGTAATCTTCCAAGCCTCAGGAAGTCATAGCCTGTATCCCGAGGCTCGGTCCCAGTGTGGAGCACTGGATCTTCATCCCACCTGTCCTGGCTCACACAAGGGAAGGTGGGGATGGGACACGCCTGCCAAGACTACCATCAGCACCTTGGCTGGACTGATTTGCATTGCTTAAAGGCAATTGAAGGGATAAGGAAAAGTCCTAGCCAGCTCTGTACAGATCAATACATGGAAATAGGGTCAGGCTCAGCCAAAATGGAGACCACTGCCCCTCCTGCAAGGAGAGCTGCCCAGGTGTCCTCCACAGCTCCTACTTCTTTGCTTTGAAGAAGCTGGAGCAGAGTCAGTCATAGCTGTATGGCCTCTAGCTGGTGCCGGGTTGTGAATCCTCCACAACACACTTTAATGAGAAGAAGTATAAACGAGAGAATGAGCACACCAATCCCAACATAAAACCAAGTGAGCCTGGAGATGTGCGAGTAGATTCAGCTGTTCTGTAGCATCTGCAAGTGTATCCCAGTCTCTGACTTGGGCATCAAATGTGGCTGTCTGTGGTGACACTGATAGCCCCTGTCTCTGAAGAGCATCTGTATCCATGGTAATATTTTGATGGACTGCTCCTTGTATATGTTTTCTGTTCACTCCCCAAGGGTGTGGACTTCTGTTATATAGTAACAGGCTGACACTGAAGCTGGCCATGTTACAGCAACACTTTAAACCTTATTGCCTTTGCAAACTTTCAATTTGATCTCCCATCCAAAGGATGGAAGTTTCTAGGATGCTCACCTGGGTCTGCAGCTTTGCCTGAATTTCTTGCTGAATTTCCCAGCTGCCATCAGCAGTTGTTCGACTGTCTACAAGGTGAGCAGTGAGGACTGAATGAGCTACCACCACAGGGCCAAGAGCTGCGACAGCCAAAAGCACCAGGGATGTTATCCCCGCTACAGTTAATCCACATGTCCTCTTGGTCTGATTGATAAATCTTTTAATAATTAACATCTCTACCGAGAAAGAACTACTTGAATGGTACCATGGCTCTGTTAGATTGACTGGAAGCCAAAGGCCAGCAGTCTCACCCACGATCACCACTGCGGAGTCAACAGAAGCCAAAGTATTTGAAAGGATAATAGAGGAGGTCAAAGAACAGATCAAGGAGGTGCTCAGCAGACTCAGAAGACATCACCGAGCAAACAGTGGAGGTACTAACCAACAACATCAGGGTTATAGACTACACTAATTAAAGCTACCTGATCCCAACAAAGAGATGCAGAACACGAACATGGAGATTAGCAAAGATCAGAGACCACAAGAAGGTTCCAAACAGGAAACCAGGAGATTAAAAATTATATGGAAAGTTTGGGCAGCAGAAACAACCAGTGTGAGGACGAAACATCAGAACTGGAAGACAGGGGTGTTTTCAAAGACCAATTGCTCAGGGATGCCCTAAAAACAACAGGGAAAATGGAGCCGGCAGCTGTGAGATGATGCAAAGTAGTCTGGGATTAACTGGAGTGAAAACTCAGAAGACAGCACAAGGGGGCTAAAAACTTGTTTACAGAAATAACAGCAGAGAACTTTCCAAATACAAGGGAAAAACATACAGATCAGTGGGGCATACAGAACCCCAATATAATAAAAACCCCAGAAGTTCAACACAGGCACAGAATCTTTTTTTTTTTTTATCTCTTTGAGACAGGGTCTTGCTATGCAGTTCAGGCTGGCCTTGAGCTCACTTTGTAGCCCAGGCTGGCCTTGAACTCACAATGATTCTCCTGCCTCAGCCTCCCAAGCTCTGGGTTTACAGGCGTGCACCACCACACCCAGCTTTGAGCAGATTTCTGCAGCGTGAGCTGGTTTAACTGGGAGACTGTTTTTAATAGGTGACCCAGTAGAAATCATCTAGCTTTGGCCGATGGGCTTCTGGGATGTGGACCTTTCCACTCTAGAA
The DNA here is from genome assembly GCA_004027595.1 of Dinomys branickii. NCBI lineage: Eukaryota > Metazoa > Chordata > Mammalia > Rodentia > Dinomyidae > Dinomys > Dinomys branickii. The sequence continues at coordinate 25,729 of PVLD010017544.1, forward strand.
CTGGTTTAGCCCCTGCAAACGAGGGCAGTTGGGCACCTCCTTCAAATGTGTTAACCATGTCTTTGGGCCCCTTCCTTGATTCCACATGTAAGTGCTCAAGTCACACCAGGTCTATGTTGAGGCCCCCAAGTACAGATTCACAGACTGAGATGTCTGGTTTGTGAAGTATAGAAAGCAAGCTATGAAGTTGTGATACACTGCTGGGAGGAGGCACAGCAGACTGTGCATCTTGGTTACTTTTCTCTTGTTGCTGAGACAAAATACCCAGCACCCAAAACTAAGGAAGGGAAGGTTTATTTAGCTTATAGTTTGTGGAGGTTTCATTCCTTGGCTGGCTCAGAGGCAGAGTGGCACATGGCAATGGTGGCAGAACACAGCAAAAACAACAAGAGCAAAAGGGAGGAGTGGCAGCAAGCAGCCTCTTTTTCTCCCTTACATTGTAGAGGCTTCCCCCACCCAGGGGGCAGGTAGCACTCACATAGTCTGCATGCCCTCCTCTTCCACAGGCTCAGGATATATACAAAGTAAGCACCCTGGTTTCCTGCTGAGTCACTCAACTAAACTTCTGGACTCAAGTTGACACAATGTATCAACCATAACACTCCACCCCTTGTCGACTTGGCAACCAGACACATTTCTTTAAACCAGTTTCCAGATACAAAGACATATTACATTAGAACTGTAACATTTCTCCCCCTAAAGACTCATGCACATCCCTTTATGCAAAACGTATTGAGTCCATCTGCAAGAGTTGCCAAAGTCCACAGTTTCAGCATTGCTGGAAAGTCCAAGTCTCCTCCAAGATGTAAGGTAAACTCTAGCTACAAGCCGCCATACAAATGAAAAGTTAAACACTTCCAACATTCAATGGCACAAAATAAACATTACCATTCCAAAAGGCACCAACAGTAGAATACAGAGCATTGGGACCAGAGCAAGACCAAAATCCAGCAGGGCTATCATCGCATCCTATAATTCCACATGCAGCATCTGAAGCAACATGTGGCACATTGTGAGTTCCAAAGGGCTTGCGTGAGTCAACCCCTATGGCAGTTCTGGTGGTTACAGCCTCCATGACTTCTCTCTTAGGCCTGTTTTGCTCCCTCCTTGCAGCTTTCCTCAGATGATCCAAGGTCCTGTCTTTTCTGAACTTCTGAGTTCTTCAGTGCACCTTTTGCATCATACTCACAGCTTCACACTCTGCCCTCTCAGGGGCACACTGCCTGGCCTCCCAGGCCTCCTGAAATCTGGGTGGAAGCTTCTTTAACTTCAGAACTCTTGCATTCTCCATGCACCTAAAGCCAGGGCCACGCGGATGATGCCAAGGTCTGCTGCCACCTGGAGCAGTAGCCAAACTTTCCTCTCTGTTGGCCATAGGGGTCGAGTGCCTGTATTGCTAGGCACACTGAATCCAATTCTGACTAACAAATTCTCTGTGCCGCCTCCATTCTGGAACCTGGTGCGGCCGCCGCCACCATTCTGGAATATGGCACTCTTTGGCTTCCTTCTCAGGGCAAGGTCTTTCACCTTTACAGTTCTGAAGCTGCAAAGGGTGGAGACTTGCTTCTTGTGATACCCTCAGGCCATCTTTTCTATTCTTTTGTTCCTTCTCAGCAATAGAGATCTCAGCCTTATCTTTCCAGTCCCCAGCTTTACTGGAGCTTCCTTTCTGGCCAAACTCACAACATTTCAAATCATCCTGCTGGCCTCTTTGCTCTTGATTCACAATATAAATCTGGCTAACAGCCCCCAACAATAGCCATGCCACTGCCCCAACATTAGACTGCCTTGATTTGGCTTTTGAGGTCGAGCAGAACTAAAGTGGAATAGGTGAGGGAAGGAGAGAAATATTGAGAGTTAAAGTTTTCCCATGAGGGGGGCTGGCGGTCTCGTGATGTATCATTTCAGACTTGATCTAATAGGAATAGGGGCAACATGTCTTGTCAGTAGCTACTTCCTGCTGAGGAGGGGCGTTGTTAAGTCTGTTTCTGGGTTGTCAGTCAGGACCAGCTGAAATCGGAAATCTGAAAGAGGCATAAGGTTAAAATTTTGGGTTGCAAATGAAGGAGAGGATGCAGGGTGCTGCAAGGAGATGCAGCATTCTTCGAGAGCAACCAAGCTTGCAGGGCTGGAGGCTCCTGGGGCTCCTGCCAAGGCGGGGGTTCCCAGGATTACCCTGATGTAGACGCTATGTTGGGAGCGCTTAGGTGGGTAGAGGAATCGGTCGGTGAATTTCCCATCTGTGTAGACCTGTAGATTGGGGAGAGGGAGAACTGGGAGGCAGGTCGTGTTAGAGGGGTAGCAGGGATGGAGAGAGGAGTTGTACAGGAAGTGAGGGTGACGGAGGGAAGAACTGAGTCTGATTGCCGAGGAAGGGAGCTCGGGGAGCTGGCTGGTCCATAGCAGGTGAGGTTAGGCCTGGGGGGGAGATATTTACCGGGCTGGACTTGCAAAGCGGCAAAGTTTTTGTCAGTCTTTGGTGAACACTGATCTGCATAGGATTGGAGGAGGTGACAGGTGAAGGAAGAGAAGAGGCAAGTAGTTAGTGAGGGGGCTTGGAGCAGCAGGGGGAAGATGGAGGAGAAAAGACTGTCTGTACATGAGTTTGAAGGGACCAGAGGGCTGGTGGGGGGTAGTGCGAAGCCAGGCCAGGGCCATAGGCCAGAGGGATGGCCACGACTGTCGAGTCTCTATTGCGAGCTTAGAGAGATGCACCTTTACCCTTTTTTATTTTTTGTTTTTAATCGTACCTGAAGACTGAGGGCAGTAGGAAGTATGCAGGGCCCAGTGGATGTTGAAGGCCTGTGAAACTTGTTGGGTGACTTCGGAGATGAATTACAGTCTATTGTGTGACTGAATGGAACCGGGTAGGCTGAAAAGGGGAATGATTAATGTGCCCACTCAGGTGAGGATGTATTGGAGATTTTTGTGCCTGGGCATGCGGGTAAAGTTAATTTGTCAGTCTTCTCCTGGTAGTGTTCCCCTAAACTGGTGTGGGGAAACAGTGAAGGGAGGTGGAAGAGAGCCTTGTGGGTTTGTTTTGGAGCATGCTGTGCATCTCGAGATGTCCTGTAGTGAGGGGGTGAGGCCAGGGTAGAAGATGATGGAGTCTAGGAGCCTTTGTAGTGGTCTCCAGCCTATGTGGAGAGAGTTGTGAAGCTGGCTAAGGAACTGTTGGGCATGGTGAGAGGACGCTGGGGAGAACTCTCAACCCCAACAACCGTGATCTTTGATGGGAACGTTTGACCAGAAAAGCTGGGGAGGGTGGGCCAGGAGGCTTCTGTCAATGAGGAAGAAAATTAACTTACCCGCCAACTGGACTTTTGCCCTGGGCTCCTCAGATGACAACAGGATCTCTGCCTTGTTGGTGGGGGTTTGGAGTCCTGGGCCCCGTCAGTCCTCTCCGGCCAAACCAAGCAGGTCCGTCAGGGATGGCTGAAGTCTGGGCTGTTGAGTGGGGGCAGAGGACCCCTCCCGTTGTAGGAAGGGGTAATCTACCTTCCAGTGCCCAGTTTGTCCACATTTGAAGCAGGGCCTTGGAGGCTGTTTGTTGGTTGGGAGCCAAGCAGACTGTTTGAGGCCTGAGGCTTGAGATCTGCTGCGAGGAGTTGGCATTTTTGTTTGGTGTGGGCAAGTTTTTAAAGACCTTAAAGGCCAGGTTTAAAAGTTCACAGCAGGGGGTGATGGGTCCCCCCCCCCCCCCCGCCCCCAAGGCGTTTGTAATGTCAAGGGGCCGAATGAGAGATGAAGGAGGTGTTGAGGACCAGTTGGCCCCGTCCTGTTCCCGGGGGGCGGTGGTCTGATTTGTGCAGTGTGTCTTGTCTGCATGGGCCTGGGCAGCTAGCTAGACGGTTTGTTTTTCCTCTGGGGTGAGGGTGGACAAGAGAAGAGTGTAGAGGTCATTTCAAGTAAGTCTGTACATCTGGGTCAGGTACTGGAACTTTCTGATATATGAGGAGTGGTCAGAAGTGAAAGAGCCAAAATGCTTTTTGAGTTGTGAAAAATGGGGGAGAGACCAAGCTTGATGGACATAGGTGAGTCCCTCTGCTCCTGCCACTAGTCTCAGAGGGAAAAGCCCGGACGAGCGTGGGAGGGGAAGAGTGTGCAAAGCAGCTGGTGAGGCAGTTTTGGGGCGGGTGTGAGAGGCAGGTGGGGATGGGAGAGAAGGCTCAGAAATGGGCAAAGGAGGGTAGAGGGAAGGAGGTTGGGCTGCTGGCTGAGTTGGCTGGGTTGGGGTTGGGTTGGGCCCTCAGCGGGGCCATACGGTGGGGGTGGGGTGGGAGAGGCACCAGGATTGGCCTGGGGAGGGGCCAATAGTCGCCGAAGGGACAGGTCATCAAGTGGCTCAGGGAAGGAAGGCGTTTGGGAAGGGTATCAGAGTGGCGGTGTCGTGAGCCAGGGGATTTGGCCAGAATTGGCCAGATTTTCCTGGGGGCAACAGGAAAGATAGAGTTGAGGCTTGTTACAGAGGGTGGAGAAAGCTTGGACATAGGGTATTGGACAGAGTACCTCGGACCATTTATGATTGCTGCGACAGGAATTGTGTAAGTCCCACAGGACGTTGAAGTTGAGAGTACCCTCGGGTGGCCAAATAGACCCATTATCTAGGTTGTACTGTGGCCAGGTGGTTTGGCAGAGGAAGGTGAGGTGTTTGGTTTTGAGATTAGAGCGGCTGAGGGGGCTGTGGAGTATAGACTCGAGGCAATGGAGGACAGAGGCACTGGGAGAGCAGGGGAGGGAGCAGGTGTACCGTGAGAGAAGAGAGCAGAGAATGAGGAGACTGAAGACCACTGCTGACCAAGAGACGTCCTGAGTGGGACGAAAGACCCAGGCCCCCCGAGCAGATGTCTCCAGTCGGGGAGGGGTCGTGAGAAGGGAAGGAGCAGCTTGATGGGTCGATACAATTTTGGGAGGGGGCCACAGAGGTTGGGCCGTGAAGCTGGGAGAATGAGCTGTCCGAGAAGTGACAGGGGTCTTCAGGGCGAGAAGAGAAGAGGAAGGTTTAAGTCAGGGAGAGGAGAGCGAGGAGGAGGAAGGAAAAGAAGCTGACCAAGTCAGGATCAGAGTAGAAGGTTCTGCGAAGGACAACAACCATTAAACTGATACCAAAACCAGAGAATGATCCAACCAAAAAGAACTATAGGCCAATCTCCCCAATGAACATTGATGCAAAAATCCTCAATAAGATACTGGCAGACAGAATGCAGCAAATCAAGAAGATTATACATTATGACCAAGTGGGATTCATCCTAGGGATCCAGGAATGGTTCAACATATGCAAATCAATAAATGTAATACACCATGTTAACAGAGCCAAAGACAAAAACCATATGATCATCTCAGTAGACACAAAAAACCCATTTGACAAAGTCCAACACCAATTCATGTTAAACACCCTACAGAAAATTGGAACAGATGGTCTTTATCTTGCTGGGCACCGTGGTGCATGCATCTAATCCTAGCGCTTGGGAGGCTCAGGCAGGAGGATTGCCACAAGTTTGAGGCAAGCTTGGTCTACAAAGGGAGCTCAAGGTCAGCCTGAACTACAAAGCATGAGCCTGTCTTAAAAAAAAAAAAAGAGAGAGAGAGAGAGAGATGGTCTTTATCTCAACCTGATAAAAGCGATTTCTGACAAACCAATAGCCAACATTGTACTAAATGGACAAAAACTGAAGCTTTCACTCTAAAATCAGGAACAAGACATGGATGCCCAGGGTTGCCTTGTTCAGAGCAGCTCTTGAAATGCTGGAGGAAGGATGGTGAAGCATGAAGTGAAGACAAGAGCCCGAAGCTGAGGTCAGGTGGGGCCCTCTCCCCTGGTGGGAGACAGGAACCGCCCAAAACTGCAGCTCATGTACACAGTCACGTAAGGGGTGTTTACAGAGAACTATACTATAAGGGGCAGGTAAGATCCAGAACAGGAGGAACATCTCATCAACGGAACTTCCTGCCCTGATGGTTACATAGGGAGCAAGTGCTCCCCACACAGTCACCACTCTCATTCAATACAGCCCTGGAAACTTTAGCCAGAGCAAGTAGACAAGAGAAAGAAATGAAAGGAACAAAGATAGAAAAGGAAGACGTTATCATTATTTGTGGGCAAAATGATACTCTATATAGAAGGCCCCAAAAACTCTACCAAAAGACCCCTAGATTTAATAACCAAATTCAGTTGTGTGGTAGGATACAAAGTCAGCACTCAAAAACCAATACCCTTCCTGTACACAAATAACAAACTCACTGAGAGAGAAATTAGGGAAATAACACCTTTCACAATAGCATCCAAAAAAATGAAATACCCAGGAATCAATAAAATGAAGTAAATGACCCATCTGTTGAAAACTACAGTACTCTGAAAAACGAGATCAAAGAGGCTATCAGAAAATGGAAAAATAAGCCTGGCATGGTGGTACACAGCTGCCCCAGCACTCAGGAGGCTGAGGCAGGAGGACTGCTACAAGTTCAAGAGCAGCCTGGGCTAAAAAGTGAGCTCAAGGTTAGCCTGAACTGCATGATGGGGCCCTATCTCAAAAAAGACCAAAAATAAAGAAAACAAAGAAAAAGAACAGGGCATATCTTTCTTCCTTTTTAATCTTTTCTTTTGAGACAGGGTCTCCCTATGCAGTTCAGGCTGGACTTGAGATCACTTTCTAGCCCAGGCTGGTCTTGAGGATCCTCCTGCCTCAGCCTCCCAAGTGCTGGGATTACAGGCATATGTCACCATGCCTGGCAAGGCATATCTATCTTTCTTTGTTTTTTTTTTGAGACAGGGTCTCGCTATGCAGTTCAGGATGGCCTTTAGCTCACTTTGTAGCCCAGGCAGGTCTCTAACTTGAAACGATCCTCCTGTCTCAGCTGCCCGAGTACTGGGATTATAGGAGTATGCCACCATGCCTGGCTTCCCTTGTTCTTCAATAGGTGGAACCAATATAGTGAAAATGGCCATACTTCCAGAACTGAAACACAGATTTAACGCAATCCCAATCAAAATATCAGCAGCATACCTCACAGAACTAGAGAAAGTAGTCCTAAAATTAATTTGGAACTAGAAGAAACCTGGAATAGCAAGAGCAATCCTGGGAAACAAGGGCAAGGCAGGGGACATTACAATCCCTGATTTGAAACTATACTACAGAGCTACTGTGATAAAAACAGCATAGAATTGGACAAAAAAACCCTAAAAAACAAAGAGGCAAAACAAACAAACAAACAACAAACAAAAAGACCTAAGGATTGATGGAACACAATAGAAGATGTAGAAACAACTCCAAATACACTTAGTTACTTTACTTTATCTTTGACCTTTACTGGAAGAAAGACAGCCTCTTTACTAAATGATGCTAGAGCAGGGCACGGATGTCACATGCCTGTAGTCCTGGCACTTGGGAAGACTGAGGCGGGAGGATTATCACAAGTTTCAGGTCAGCCTGAACTACATAGACTGTCTCAAAAAAAAAAAAAAAAATGCTGGGAAAACTAGCTTTCCACATGCTGAAGATTAAATCTAGACCCATATCTTTCAAAGTGCACTAAACTAAAACTGAAATAGATCCTTGACCTAAATATTAAAATAAACAATCTGCTGCAAGACAGAACAGGTAAAACTCTTCAAGACATAAGTATTGGCAAAAACTTTATGGACCAAATACTGATTGCGTAGGAAATATTACAAAGAATCAACAGGGTTTGCACCATATTAAAAAGCTTTTTTGTACAGCAAGAAAAATTGCTATAGGCAGCTGAGTTAGATAGAAATATAGGCAGTCAGACAGGGCCAGGCCCTCGAGAGAGCCAGCAGACCTGAAGGAGCCAGCAGACCTGTGGGCCAGACCTCAAGACAAAAGTTGCTAAACAAATGCACCCACTTATCTCCCTAGGTGTAAAACATAGGGATTGATATTCTAAATAAGTAACAACCACCTTTTAAAAAGCCAGGAAGAGTCACTAGCCCGACCCCCACAGGAAAAGCCCCTGATCTGTATTCATGCCTGCTTGCTACGTGACTCTCTTCCCCATTTGATCTCAGTCCACTCAGTCTTACCTGGGCAATTATGCCTGTGATCTTATTGGTGGAACACAGTGTTGTCCATTTCCCCTACCTTGGACCTGCCTTACCTCATGGTTTTTCCCTATAAAGTCCCTGGAAAAGACAGAGTCGGGGGCAACCCACTTGGGCCCCCCTTCTGTCCCTCTTTTGGACAGAAGCTTTCTTTCTCTCAATAAATATATTCTGCTCTTAACCTCCGTTGTTCCTAAAATTCATTCTTCGGTTTTAGAGAACACGAACTCGTCTGATATCATTCAGGTTGGGATATTTATTTTCCTGTATCATTTTGGAGGTCCCACCGCGATACTTAGATGGAGGTAAGAGTTTGCTTTTCTTTCATAGACTCTGGATTGGGACTTATTTAGGTAACATTTTTATGCTTCAAATTGTTATGCTTTTTGCCTATTGCTTATAATTGCATATGCTTTGTCCTTTTACATAGTTTTGTTAATATGTTGATAAATATAAGTTAGAATATGACGAGGTTATAAGTTTATGAAATTTCTTTAATGAGACATTGTATTCCTGTTTTGTTCTGGTATATATTATGTTTGATGCATTTGAACTAATTCCTAAATGTACTGGTTTTCCATGCTTGATGTTGTTCAGCTAGGGAAAGTAATGTTAAAATGCTCCTAGTGGATTTTGGTATAAACTGTAAGATGGGTATCTTTGAATCTAGGTCAGACTAAGAAAAAGAACTATAGCCTGTTCCAACTAAGTTAAGCCTGTAGAAGATGAGCGTTTATTAACGACGAAGACAGGGAAGTCACCTTAGAAAAAGAGCACATACCCCGTCTCTGGGTCAGATGAGACATCGGAATTTTGCCCGTCCAGGAGAACACACATAAAAGCTATGTCCCGGCTTAGTGTTCTGGGCAGGTCTCCCTCGGGAGGCTGAACCTGAGACACAGTGGAGAGAACCGACTTCTGGGTGACACCAGAAGGAGCTATCTCTGAAAGCAGCACTTATGGGACCAAAACATATTAGTCTAAGGGAGGATCTCCAACCTTTTCTCTTCTCCTAGGTCTAGTGTAGATAATCTTGTTCAGGCTTTTAACTATCCCTTATAAAATTTTGACAAACAGTGGTCACTCTGCCAGCTAATTAAAAGCTCTTAGAGCAGCTGCCACTCTTCGAAGCAGAGGACAGGTTTCCCCAGCATCTCTTTGGTGAATCCCCATTAACGCCAATGGCTGATGGAATGTTGACCAGAGAGATGGCTGGATTCCTTTCTGGAGACTGATCTCTGGTTTGAGGGCCAATAGAAACTCAGAGCTGAGGGGTCATGGCCAGGGCTACTCTCTGGCGGATCCCAAAGTACCCTCGGTGGAAACTGGCTCCTGACCGCTGAAAAATCTCCACTTATCTATCAAATCTATTTCTCTCTGCCAATAGACTAGGAATTCTCCGTAAGCGCTTCAGTCGAGCCACCCTTCAGAAACTAGGCAGAGGCAATTTACAACAATTTACATTTCACAGGCTAGGAGGGAAACGATTTACATTTGTGCCTTAAATATGCTAAGTAAAGAGGTTCTTAGCAGTCTTAACTACCTTCCCTTTAACAACATTTAAATGTGATTACTAGATGGTAAATTTGTTTAACCTGTGAGCTTCAAAGTTTAAAACAGTCTTGTCCTGTTGTTAAGAAAGGTTGCCTAAGGGGCTGGGGATACAGCTCAGTGGAATAAGCGCCTGCCTAGCAAGCGCAGGGTCCTGAGTTCGATCCCCAGTACCGCAAAAAAAAAAAAAAAAAAGAAAGGTTGCCTAGGTGATTAGGTAATGAACCCAGGTGGCTGGAGACTTTGTCTAGTGCACGGACAAAACTCCTCTAGCCAGTTGTTGGTTCTACTTAAGAGGTGATCTCCTTTGTGGCTCAGGAATATCTAAGCACTTCCAACTTGCCTTTTTATGCCTATGTCCAAAAAATAAAAAAATAAAAAAGCAATAGTTTCTTACAAAGATATGCTTCCTGCTGGGGATATTCCTGTTACCAGGCCAATCGTAACTTAGTTTGTAAGAGTAAATACACAGTTTGTGAGTTTTCTGGGAGGATGAAATTGCGCGAGGGTGGATAGGCTGATCGGATTTTGTCCTCTGCTCTCTCCAGACGGCATCCACCTGCCCTGGAGTGGAATCTACTTAGGGGACGCCTTAAGGGTACAAAGACTATTTAGAGATAGAAAGGAGACGTCCAATCTCTCACTTCTTATCTTTACAGACCGTGGGAAACTCAGTCAGAATTGCTTACTCCTCTGACTTGCGTCATTAAGTATTGGAAGATGTTTGATCCTGACTCCTTAAAAAAGAGCTGTTTAATATTTTTCTGCACACGTGCATGGCCTACTTAGCCCCTAGAACCAAAATGAAATGCAGAGGAAAGTATTAATTATGATACTATTTTACAACTAGAAAGATACTGTAAAAAGGAAGGAAAATGGACTAAAGTGCCGTATGTTCAAATTTTCTTTGGGTTAAGAAATAGTCCTTATTTACTTTCAAAATGTAAAAGCGAGCCACAGGAAAATGGGACATCTCAGATTCTCAAGGCACCCACTGTACCGGAGCCTGAGATTGCTCCTCCCCAATATTCAGAGTCGGAGGACCAGACAGCTTTAATCAGAGCCTCACCCACCATTCCTGAACCTAAGGTTTCCCCAACTTGCCCTTCTAAGTTAGAGGGTAAAGCTTCTAGACCAGCTGTAATCCAAGCCTCTACAAAACTATACCCTTCCTTAGCTGAGTTTAGACAAACTTCTCAAGGACAATATCCATTACAAGAGGTAATTGGACAGTTTGAAACTACCAGAGTTCATATGCCTTTTTCTCTCAGTGACCTAAAACAAATAGTCAGATCTTAGAAAATTTCTAGATGACCCTGATAAGTACACTGAGGTATTTAGAGGCCTCACTTAGACCTATGAGCTAGACTGGCAAGATATAATGTTACTCTTAAATCAAACATTGACCCCTAATGAGAGAGAGGCAGCACTACAGGCTGCTATAGCATTTGGAGATGAATACCATATTATTAATTTCAAAAGGCCAGAAGAAAGACAAGAAGGGGAACTACCAGTTCCACTGGAGCTCAAGCTGTCCCTATCCAGGACCCCTACTGGCCTAGTGACCATACAGGGGACTGGAATAGGAGACACTTTCGGACATGTATTCTTGAAGGTCTAAGGATAAGAACTAAGCCATTCAATTATTTTAAACTGTCAGCTGTCCAGCAAGAAAAAAGGGAACACCCCTCTGCTTTCTTAGATCACTTACAAGAGACATTGATAAAACATACTTCCCTAGATCCTAATTCAATAGAGGGACAAGCTATTCTTAAAGATAAGTTCATTATTCAGTCAGCCCCAGATATTAGAAAAAAGCTACAAAAAAAGGCTTTTGCCCCAGATAGTTCCCTGGATGTGTTAGTAAAGATTGCTTCCTCAGCATTTTATAACCGTGATGAGGAGGAGGCCAAGGAGAGAAAACGAAGAGACAGAGAAAAAGCAGCTGCCTTTGCAGCAGCACTAAGAAAGACAAACCCTACGTCTGATTCTTGGGGCCCCAAGAAATCAACGAGTACCTTGGTCTGCTACTGCTGCTGACAGAAGCCAGGCCACCTTAAGAGGGACTGTCCTAAAAAGCCCCTTGGGCCATGCCCTAGCTGCAAAGGTGACCACTGGAGGTTGGACTGCCCTCTGAGGCAAAGGCCCCAGGGTTCAGACCCATCCTACCAGTTGGTCCAACAAGAATGAAGGGGCCCGGGGCACACTGTGCCCTCTCCCTCTGGCCGGACTGTCATCTCCACGGAGGAGCCCCGGGTAATCATGACTATAGAGGGAAAAAAAACCAGCCTATTGCTGGACACTGGTGCAAGTCTCTCGGTCCTCCTTTTCAATCCTGGCCTTCCTTCCAGTCACCATACCTCAGTGAAAGAAATCACTGGAGAGGAGGTAATTTGCTATTTTTCACAACCTTTAGGCTGTAACTGGGATGGTTTTCTTTTTTCTCATTCCTTTTTGATAATGCCTGAAAGTCCAGTCCCTCTTTTGGGAAGAGATATTTTATCTTGTTAAAATACTATAATATATATGCACCCAGGTCAGATACACTGTCTTCCCCTTGTGGAGACAGAAATAAATCCTGAAGTATGGGCTACTAAAGACAGAATAGGTAGGGCATTAAAAGCTGCTCCAGTACAGATATATCTCAGAGATTCTACTATTTTCCCTGATCAGAGACAATATCCTTTAAAACCTGAAGTTAAAAAGGGTTATTACCTATAATTGATAACCTAAGGACACAAGGTTTACTTAAGCCCTGTAACAGTCCATGCAACACTCCAATTTTGGGAATTCAAAAGCCCAATGGGGAGTGGAGATTAGTGTAGGACCTTAGATTGATAAATGAGGCAGTAGTGCCAATTCACCCAGTGGTACCTAACCCATATACACTCCTTTCTCAAATTCCGGGAGATGCCAGTTGGTTTTCAGTGTTAGATTTAAAAGATGCTTTCTTTTGTATTCCTTTACATAGAGATTCCCAGTTTCTGTTTGCTTTTGAAGATCCTCATGACCAGGCCTCTCAACTGACATGGACAGTGCTCCCCCAAGGGTTCACGGATCATCCACATCTTTTTGGACAAGCACTGTCCCATGACTTGGCATGTTTTGAGTTTTCCCAGGTCACAGTGCTACAATATGTAGATGACATTCTTTTATGTGCCCCCTCAGAAGAGCTCTGTAGCCAAGGCACCTGTGCTTTACTAAACTTTCTAGCAAACAGAGGTTATAAGGTTTCCTAGTCTAAGGCACAACTTTGTAGTCTTGAGGTAAAGTATTTAGGCCTCATCATATCTAAGGGAACCCGAAGGCTGGGCAAGGACAGAATTAAACCAATTCTTACCTTCCCACAGCCCAAGACCCTAAAACAGCTAAGGGGATTCCTAGGCATTACAGGTTTTTGTCGCCTCTGGATACCAGGCTATGGGGAAATTGCAAGATCCCTCTATCAACTTATAAAAAAGGCTCAAAAGACAGATACTCATATTTTAACCTGGGAGCCTGATTCCCAAACAGACTTCCAAAAGCTTAAACAAGCTCTCCTAAATGCCCCAGCCCTAAGCCTCCCCACAGGACATCATTTCAATTTATATGTTGACGAGAGACAAGGTATGGCTTTGGGAGTGCTTACACAGGATCGGGGACCCACTCAACAACCTGTAGGGTATCTGAGTCATGAATTAGACATAGTAGCAAAGGAATGGCCTTCTTGCCTTAGAGCCATGGCAGCTGTAGCTCTCTTAATGCCTGAGGCATCCAAGCTAACTTTAGGTAAAGAACTCACTGTATATACGCCTCACAATGTGGCAGGACTTATTTCGTCCAAAGGGAGCCTCTGGCTATCAGACAACCGACTTCTTAAATACCAGGCTCTGCTTCTAGAAGGATCAGCCATTCAAATAAAAACATGCTCCTCCTTAAACCCTGCTACCTTTTTGCCAGAAAAGGAGGAAATTGAGGCTGACAGACATGACTGCGAACAGATAATTCTCCATACATACGCAGCTAGAGAGGACTTACTAGACACACCCCTTACTAACCCTGATTTGACCCTTTTCTGTGATGGCAGCTCCTTCATGGAAGATGGGACAAGAAAGGCAGGATATGCAGTGGTGACTTTATATCAGATCCTTGAAAGTTCCTCACTTGCACCTGGGACTAGTGCTCAGCTAGCAGAGCTCATAGCTCTGACCAGGGCCTTACAACTCAGTAAAGGACAAAAGGTCAATGTTTATACGGATTCGAGATATGCTTTCCTAATATTACATGCCCATGCCGCTATATGGAAAGAGAAAAATTATCTAACAGCAAATGGATCCCCCATAAAGTATCATAAAGAAATAGATGATCTTTTAAGGTCTGTTTATATGCCCTCTGAGGTGTCAGTAATTCACTGTAAAGGACACCAAAAGGGAACAGATGAGGTATCTCAAGGTAATCGACTAGCTGATGCAGCAGCTAAAAAGGCCGCTCGAGGGCCCCCTCTTCAGGCTTCTCTGATCTGAAAAGGGCCCCTTGATTGTACGCGACCCAAATATTCCACAGGCAGAAATCGAGTGGGCGCTCTCCCGTGGATGTCAGTTCCTTCCATCAGGATGGCTACAATCAAATGATGATAAATTGTTCCTTCCAGGTGCTAGTCAATGGAAAATTATTAAGTCTTTACACCAAACTTTTCATTTGGGGAGAGATAAAACCCAACAAATGGTCTCAAAATTATTCATGGAAAAAGGACTTTCCCAGACAATACATCAGATCAATAAAACATGTGAGATCTGCCAAAAAAACAATCCTCTTAACCAAACCATAGCTCCTCCAGGTTTACAAAGACATGGTAAACATCCTGGAGAAGACTGGCAGCTTGATTTTACTCATATGCCAAAAAGTAAATCACTTCAATACCTATTGGTCTGGGTAGATACCTTCACAAACTGGGTTGAGGCTTTCCCCTGCAAAACAAAAAAGGCACAGAGGTGGTAAGAGTTTTAGTCTCAAAAATCATTCCCAGGTTTGGACTTCCTAAGAGTTTACAGAGTGATAATGGGCCTTCTTTTAAAGCAACAGTCACACAAAATGTCTCTCAGGCACTAGGTATCCAATACCACCTCCACTGTGCATGGAGGCCACAATCTTTAGGAAAAGTAGAAAAAATAAATGATATCTTTAAAGGACATCTTCAAAAAATGGCTCAAGAGACTCACCTCCAGTGGCCTTACTTACTGCCCATAGCTCTTATCAAAATAAGAAATACACCTCAGCTCCTAGGCCTCAGTCCATTTGAAATGCTCTATGGACGACCTTTCCTCACTAACGATTTTCTCTTTGACAGAGAAACAGATGCCTTACTAAAAGATGTCACTTCATTGGCTAAATTCCAACAAACTCTTCAACAGCTTACAGAGGCCCAGCCCAGAGAAAAGAAAAATCCCATATTCAATCCTGGAGATTTAGTACTGGTAAAGTCTCCCCCCTCGTCTTCTCCTTTCCTAGGACCAACGTGGGAAGGCCCATACACTGTAATCCTGTCGACTGCTTCTGCAGTCAAGACAACAGGCCTGGATTCCTGGATACATCACACCAGACTTAAGCTCTGGGAACCAGAGACTGTTGCTGAGAGTAAACAACCACCTGAGTACTCCTGTGAACCCATAGATGACTTAAGATTCCTGTTCAAGAAGAAAACAAAGTCTTCAGATAAGTGATGTTACTCCTGGCCTTTTTACTAATCAATTTGCCCCTCAGAGGAGGAGGCAATTCCTTTCCAAGGTGGGCCCAGGGATATGCAGAGTCATTACAACAGACCTCTTGCTGGATATGTGGTCTACTCCCCTTGTCTAGTACATCAGGACTTCCTTGGTGGGTATCCCCACTTCAAGGAGATGATTGGAATAAATTACAAGACTATATTAATGAGATATGCAAGAGTTCAATCGTACATAGGTCGGCACACCGTTACAAAGTAACTAATTGGCCTATAAACTATACTCTTAATGACCCTGGACATAATCGAGTCTTTTCCTACAAAGTCACTGAAGCCTCTCTACAGGCACTAATAAGGCCCCTATTAAATAAATATAAGGGTCCTACCCTGAGGGCCAACAATCATAGATATCAGGATGGTTATTTTCAAATATGGGATGATTATATATGGTTAACTCCCACTATAGGCCATCTCAGTAGAAAGGCCCCATTATGTTGGGAACAAAAAAATCATTCCTA